>VXBJ01001070.1:0-195125 GCA_013400055.1 Nycticryphes semicollaris
ACTGTAGAGAGGTTGGTGCTGGTAAGTTTAGGCTGAACATTCGGAAAGAATTTTTCCCAGCCGGAGTGGTCAGACAATGGAATAGGCTGCCCAGGGAGGTGGTGGCGTCACCATCCCTGGATATGTTTCAGAGTGGTTGAGATGTGTTGTTGGGGGATACGGTGTAGGGGAGAACTTTGCAGGGTAGGGCTGATGGTTGGACGCGATGATCCCAAGGGTCTTTTCCCACCTGAATGATTCTATGATTCTGTCTCAACTCAGAAGAAGATTTAGGAAGTTGGTCAAAGGCTTTGAATTCTGTATTGTGAATTCTGTGATCGTATGTTTTTATCTAGGAGAATAATTTTTCGTTTTTGAAGTATTTTTCTTGCTGTCTTATGTTGATCTTGTACTTTATTTGAAATATCAGTAGTGTTCACCGTTGGGAAAGCAGTTGTGAGCCCAAGTTGCTATAGGATGAATGTGCTCTGAGAGCTTGGTATTTTATTTTCTTCAAAGCAGCATAGCTGCAAACTGAGCAACCCAGAGGACGTGAAACAAAAATGAGCTATGTATTACTGGCTAGGATGTATGAAAATTTCATTAAAACATAGTTTAACCTGGGAAAGGAAACTTGCATTTTATGAGTAGGATTTCCTGTGGTGACTCTGCTTTCCCCGCAGATTTCTGGTTTTCTTCTGGAAGTGAATTTTAAACCAGAAGAAAAATTAAGGAGCAGACTCAGCCTCCCCAAAGTTTGGCACCTTGATTGTACACGTTTTATGGGCTTAGTTGGAGTGGCTGAAGAGAGCCTGGTGTCCCTTAAACTCACAGGAACTCTTTTTCTAGATTGTGAAATTTTACATATAAGCTCTTTAAAAAATGACAATCACACAACTTTAAAATTTTAGCCCATAAGTTGTGGCTTGTCATCAAGGCTATCTATAAGCACTGAATTCCCTAGCATGGTTTTAAATGGGAAGAAATTAAATCTCACCAATATAAAGCTGAAGTTAGATTGGAGTTGATCCCAAAGTTCTTTGACTTTCGCTGAGCTGACAGTCTTTCCTTCTTCAGATGGAATGCTCCTTCCTGTTGGAGCGGACTTGTGAGTGTCTGCAGGGAGGCTGTAGCTTCCTGCTACTGTGGAGGGGAGAGGGATAAAACAATAAGATAGACGTCCTGATACCCTGTCGTTTAGGGTATCTCTGTACTGGAGAAACAAACTGCAAAACCACTAATTTCTGATCTAAATTTTGCTCTGTTAGCAGTATTATGGGTCTATCTCCTTGTCACCATGCAAAGCTAGAGAACGCATCGCTGAAGTCGCTGTGTTGTGACACGGCGTCGTCATGATGTCAGGATTTGAGTCTGGGGATCTCTTCAGGGCACAGGGAAGATACAGATTGAAAGTGCCATCCTTAGGATGCTGTATGCTAGAGGTGCTTTCTTCAGTTACAAACCAGCCTGGGTAATTTGTTGGTGGCGTACGCTTTCGTTCCTTTTTGCCGAGCAGCATGGCA
This sequence comes from Nycticryphes semicollaris, assembly GCA_013400055.1. Classification (NCBI taxonomy): domain Eukaryota; kingdom Metazoa; phylum Chordata; class Aves; order Charadriiformes; family Rostratulidae; genus Nycticryphes; species Nycticryphes semicollaris. The sequence continues at coordinate 1,503 of VXBJ01001070.1, forward strand.
CTGCTAATGGCGGGCTGTTTGTGGTATCTGCACTACGAGTGAGATCCTGGCTACAGATCAATTACAAGGAGAAAAGGACTTATTTGAACCTGGTATCATCTTGCCCTGCTTTGATAGTCCTTTGGAGGCTACAGAAGGCTCCAGGCTTGGGGCCACTCCCAGGACAGGGCTCTACCTCAAAGGCACAATACAGCCCTTAATTATTTATTTTGAGCATGAATTATTTTTTGACTTGAACGCTCTTGTCTTCTGCCAAGGTTGGAATGACTTAATGTGTTGATTGCTCACAGCTTTGCTCTCAAGCCTTGATTGTGATGTATGAATCCAGGGAATGTATTTTAATTTTGAGTGTGTAACGCCCAGAGAGCAGTGTGTAGGCATCAGGAACAGGATGCACCTACATGCATAAGCTATAGACACAGCCAGCAGAGTGAGACATGTATTGAGCAAATACTCCCCTTTGTTGCAAAGACCGTGAAAGAAGCTGAGGAAAACTGTCTGATGGGTTACAAAACACATGCCTGTCACAAAGCTGGTATGGCTTCTGATGTATCTGTGCCACGCCACTGAGCTACACTGGAGGGACGTGGTTACAGGGGGCGAGCTTCTCCAGGTGACCGCCCCATGTCGAAAGTTGCTAAATGGCTGTGATCTCCACTAGCAAAAGTGCTCCAGACATTAAACTAGCATGTTTTTCCCCGGTACGACTAGGCGTGCTTGCTTGCTTGACCCCAGTATGGTCTTACGACCTCATGCCCCCTACAAATGAGGTTCAGTTCCCAGATCCCTGTTACTCACAAGACACTGCCAGCATTCCTGTAATCTTGGTGACCTCCTCCTGAATGGGAAAAGAGATGCAATAAAAATGCCTTGAATGGTGAAAATAGTAAACAGCACTGGGTCAATAATGTGTTGAGCAATGGTGTGTGAGGAAACACCATGAGTCTGACGTTACTGTGGGGTGAAATATGATCAGAAGTGTTAATTTACACTGCAGATTACAGTACTTGCTGCGTTCTACCCCCCGCTTCTTATTAACATCAAAGGGAAGTGAGTCAAACTAAAAGAGCTCATCTGAATAAAATCTTGAATCTTGTAATTTTGAAACAACTGCCTATATGGATATTTCAAATGAAGATTCATTTCTCATCTGAGTTTTCTTTCCATTTTTCAATGAAAAATATTCAGATTTCAATAGAAAATAAGGAGGTGGGATGCATTTTAAGATACAGATATCCAGTCTCCTGTCAGTGCTGAGCCTCCAGTGAGTGCTGACTGGGGTGTCTGGCTCTACCTGGGCTATTAAGGGTCTCTCTCTTGTGCCTGAAATCAGAGGTATAAAACACCAAGACTCGAACTGGTGGAGATAAACAGAAGAGGAGAGTGTTACCTTCTTTGCTTCTCCTCGCATCATGAAGTTGAAGTATCTGGTACCTCTTCATCAGTGTTTTTCCAGGAGCTTAAAACATCCAAAGTTCTGCATGTGTTGAAGCTTCTCCAGTAGGTTTATGGCTAGAAATACAATTTTTGAAACTGTATTCAGGTTATTTCATTGCAGCCTTTGTTCAATGCCCTCATGCATGTTGCTTTCCAGAAGACCTAGTGGCCTAAGGTGACTCTTGGTGATATGTTTGTCACAGGAGAGATGGAGAGAGACTCTTTATGAGGGACTGTAGTGATAAGAGGAGGGGTAACAGCTTTAAATTGGAAGAGGGGAGATTTAAATTAGATACTAGAAAGAAATTCTTTCCTGTGAGGGTGGTGATATACTGGAACAGGTTGCCTAGAGAAGCTGTGGATGCCCCATCCCTGGATGTGTTCAAGGCCAGGCTGGATGGGGCTTTGAGCAACCTGGTCTGGTGGGAGGTGTCCCTGCCCATGGCAGAGGGGTTGGAACTGGATAATCTTTAAGGTCCCTTCCAACTCTAACCATTCTATGTTTGTGCCAGACACTGGAGTCCAAGGGTGGGTTCTCATGAATGCCTTTCTGATACCTTCACAGGATCGCATTTCAATTTGTTTGTTTTACTTAAGGTCTTTGACGTGTTCCTTGATGAGTTTTAAGCTAAAGCAGTGATTTTACCTCAAAGCTTCTATTGAGAAAGTATCTGCACTGGGGGGAGCAGGTGAATTTGTCCGTTTGGGTGTATCTGCTCTGGGCTGCACAGCATCACCCAGCGGTACTCGTCTCCCTGGGCAAGTGTCTGGGCTCCTGCGGCGCTGTGGGGATGAGACCCCAGGCTTCTGGTCTCTAGGCTTTCTGAAATACTTCCCCAGGGCTTGGCATCATGCTTGGTGGTTGCACACTTTCTGCATGCAGAGGAAACATGCTGTTAGGCAAATAAGAAAACTCAAACCGAAATTCATCTTTTTGAGCAACGCTTACAATTCGTGTATGAACAGATCAGAGCAGATTTACACGTCTGATGGTATATACTGGTTAGTATAATCCTTCGCTGCTGAGAAAAGGCTTAAATTTTTACAGCATAGGCTCGCCACCTCTATAAATACCCAGAGAGCAAAACTACTATCTGAAAGTATCTAAATTTGAGGCATGGGTCTGATTGCCCTCCCTACACTGTCCTCCGTGCTGCCTCAAAGCTTCGGACTCCGATGGCACTGTCCCTGCGAGATGTTCCTCTCAACTTGCTGTGTTCCTGTCAAATTTTGTTAAAGTTTGGCTTATGTAAAGGAAGAAAATGTGTAAAGGAACCGCATATGCATTCCGCAGGAAGTGTAAATATACGTAAAATTTTTGAAAAAATGTAGTATTTGCAGGGCTGATACATAGATGAACAATATACATTACCAACAAACAGCACTATTTTTTTTGTTATATTTAAGTTAGATTTAGAAACTACTGTGTGTTTACTTTACATTGTAGTTATACTTAAAGAAATAAATGCTTTTCAAGGAGCTATTTAGACTATTTAATAGTGAGGTACTAAAATGAGATGAAGGAGAACTGAGACAAGTGAACTGGACCATTTTTCATTTATTACTTTCTCTGAGTTACTTTTTCCAAGCGGCTGCTGACTGATTTGTACACTGCTAATAAGCATTTGATGTGATTAACTAGCAATTAGTGCTTCATAACTTGTTAATGAAGAGTAGAAGCTGCATATCGCTACCAAGGATTTGAAAGCATGATGAACAGGCAGCCTTGATCATTCTGAGGTCTGTTGAGTTCACATGAAGAGCCTCAAGACCTGATTTTATTTATTCGTAGTCCCATCCTCAAAGAAAGGTGAAAAAAAGAGCCAAAAATACCCTAAAAAGGAATGGTGTAAGAAATTAGAAGTAAAAAATAATGCAAATAAATTCTTTGATGAAAGTTTTCATCATGGTTCGTAATGTAATTTCCACATCAGGTTACTATTATTTACTGCTGGAATATTATATAGGAATGTTGTGTACTGTACAGGAATAGGAATATTGTGTACTGATTGTTGCTGGGGGGGGGGGTTGGCACTGAAGTCATTCTCTTTCCTAGTTGCTTTCACAATCCTTCCCAAAAATCTGTCGTTTTTTCAACTATATGGCAAGAGATGCACAGCAAGAAAAGCACTAAGCCAGGATTTTCCTCCAGAAAGTTAAGCAGATCCAACAGTAGCAGGCAATTGGTGCAAAAATCCAAGCCTCCTGTGACTCTCCCAGGAGAGGCCTTTTGTATACGAAACCGTTTACCTCTGTTGCATAAATATGGGAGTGATTCCCAGTCCTAAGAAGCTTGCTAGCACTGGTGTGACTGCACAGGGATGTCTTTGGGTAGCAGGAGATGACGATACCAAAGCATGAGCAGATGCCTGATTATAGCTGAAAAAAATTATTCTTGTGGAAATAATACATATTTCTGAATTTAATCTGGTTTGCTTCTTCTTTAATGCTTTTGAAGATACTGCAATTTCTTTTCATTAGTTATTGCTCTAGTGCACCTTTTAAATAGCTCTTCTATTATTTTTCCTTTGGGTTTGCTAACCTTCAAATTGAATTTCTCTTAATGTTGTGTTCCATGGTCATTCACTGCCTTGTCTATACATAGGCTGTTAGGATTTTTTTAAGACCTGATTAAAAGAGAAAAATAGTTGAACTAGTCATGCAGGTATTTTTTTATAATTGTAATGTAGTTTAAATAATTTTTTAGTACAAAACGAAAATATAGTTGATTTAATCTGTAAAGGGAAGCTCATCAAGCTGCGTGTATAACTAAGAGCTAAAAATTACGTGTCTGGTAATGAGCGAAGCTCCCATTTAATTGAGGCAATGGATCTTAGAGGCTGTGCCAAGGTAGACTGTGCAGTGAGGTTTTTAGTTGGAGGTGAGGAGCCACCTCCAACGCAAAGATGGTGAGGGGACAACGAGTTGAGGAGAAAGACGTCTTGAGAGAGGAAGGAACGAGAGTTGGAATAAAGACAGAGCAAGAAACCAGAAAATCTCAGAGATGCTGGTACAGAATAAGAGAAGACCAAAAAGGAATGTTTGAAAAGAGGTGGGTGGTGATAGTTGAGCTTGTAGGTGGAGGGAAAGGGGCAGGGAGCAGAGATGGACATCAGCTGCACATCTGCTCTGTTTGAGGGAGTTGCAGTGGTTTTCCCTTAGAAATGCTGACTTAGTTTTGTTGTTTCCTCTCATGATATACCTTGGGGGCTTGATGCAATGTTTCACGCTTTGACGGGAATATTTCTAACAGAAAATGCTGATGTAACTTTTGTACGCTACATGTTTGATGGGGTTTTTGATGTACATGTCCATGATTGACAGAAGCAGTTTGTGCACTGTACTGCTAAGGGTGCCTTGAAATATGATTTTCTGAGTTAGCAAAGGTTACTTAGCTAAAATCCCAGTTGTTATTATTTCCTTTAACCCTTCATAACACAGAAAGCCACAATACATTTCCCAAAGCTTTTTTTATACCTTGGTAAGGTTGTCTCTACTTTAAGTGTTGCCAGTGTTTAAGTGCTTATTGCCAACTTTCAACCAAATAGGTAATGACATGTGCTCCTGTGGTAAAATGAAACACAGTGCAGTGGTACCAAAGCTACGTCTCCAAGCACTGTACAGCCACATTTGGGTGCCCACCAGAGCTGAGGAGAGGTTTTATTAGCCAAGATGGAGCTGCTAATCTAGCAAAGCCCATGCAGATCCACCCAAGCCTGGTGTCTCTGCACACCCCTAACACTTATATGCTTTTCGATAAGCCATATGGTACTCGGGTAGCTGTCATATCTGCCTCCTTCCTTTGCTGAAGCAGCTTCCAAATCTTTCAAGTCAAACAACTTTAGACGTTTGACAGCCAGATAATTAAAATATCAAATTATAAGAAATAAAAAAAAAAATAAAAAGAGATCTTTTTTGGATTGTAATTTTATGAAGCAATCTGGTCTTTCCAATAGCAGAATTGAAGGGTTTGTTGTTTTTTTTCTTTTTTGGTTTGGTTTTTTGTTTTTTAATAAGAAAACTGAGGGCTCAGTTAATGCGTGAATATAAACTGAATACTGCATATTGCTAACAGTACAGCCAGTACTTCATTTTTTTTCAGGAAGCAAATGCTCCATGTTCTTGCGAAAAGTCAGTGTAGATATTCCACCCTCTGGGTCACTGTTATTCCTGTGTACATGGTGGCCCTGAATATGTGTCTGCCTTGGTGCTAGGAAGCTATAAAGCTAAGAAGCCGGGTAACCTTCAGTGGGGGCTTCCAGCTAAGCTCAGCTGCTCATAAGTCTTCTTTCTGGCAGCATCCTCTTTCCCACAGCCTCCTCCAGGGGTGACAGGGAGTGTGTATTTCCATTCCCATGCTGAGCCTTTTCCTAAGCTGGAGGTGATGGGACTCACCTTGCCCAGGGACGCAGTGAGTCAGCAGAATACCTTGGTGCAGAGAAGCTCCACCAGAGCAGCAGACCCTGGATGAGCCAGGTTGTGGAAAATGTCTTGTTTACAAAAAGCTCCCGCANGATGATCCCCCCCCCCCCCCCTTTTTTTTTTTTAAATTTATTTTTTTTCCACACGAAGGAAAAACAATTGAACAGATGCTTCAGTCCCACATAATTTCTCTTCCAAGAAAATGACAGCATCTTTCTGTCAGAGACTATATAATCGTCTGGGAAGCATTTTTTCTGATCTCTGGGAATAGATAAAGAAAATGAAGATAGACTGTTCTGATACCAGCTCAACCACTACAGAAATATTAGAGAATCCTTCTAATCTGATGACTGTGAACAAGGTCAAGTAAATTAACCAATAAATGTTAAGAGCACATAATAGATGTTTTATTGTGTCCTCAAATGTGCTTCCAGTTCTTCAGTAACATTCTCCCATATCTATTTTTTCCCCTTTACATGTGAAAAACTCAAATTTGGGATTCTCTGAATAAGAAAGAAATTCTAGAAGTAACACAGTTACTGACCAGACCTTTCCAGGTTAAAGTGACTCAATTTACACTTTGAAAAAAACAAAAACCCATAGCCATAAGCTTTCCCCGTATGATATCAGAGTATCATAGAATGGTTAGAGTAGGAAGGGACCTTAAAAATCATCCAGTTCCAACCCCCCTGCCCTGGACAGGGACACCTCCCACCAAACCAGGTTGCTCAAAGCCCCATCCAGCCTAGTCTTGAACGCTCCCAGGGATGGGGCATCCACAGCTTCCCTGGGCAACCTGTTCCAGTACCTCAATGTCCCTTCTTCAAATAATTTCTTTCTAATATCTAACCTCAATGTCCCTTCTTCCAATTTAAAGCCGTTACCCCTTTTCCTGTCGCTCCACTCCCTGACAAAGAGTCCCTCTCCAGCTCTCCTGTAGCCCCCTTCAGATACTGGAAGGCTGCTCTAAGGTCTCCCTGGAGCCTTCTCTTCTCCAGGCTGAACAACCCCAGCTCCGTCAGTCTGTCTTCATAGCAGAGGTGCTCCAGCCCTCTTATCACCTTCATGGCCATCCCCTGGACCCATTCCAACAGTTCCATGTTCTTTCTATGTTGAGGACTCCAGAGCTGGACGCACTACTCCAGGTGGGGTCTCACCAGAACAGGGGGGTAGAATCACTTCCTACAACCTCCTGGCCACGCTTCTTTTGATGCAGCCCAGGAAGGGGTTGGCTTTCTGGGCTGCCAATGCACACTGCTGGCTCATGTGGAGTTTCTCATCCACGAGCACTCCCAAGTCCTTCTCCTCAGGGCTGCTCTCCAGCCATTCTCCCCCAATCTGTTTTTGTGCTTGGGATTGCCATGTCCCAGGTGCAGGATCCTGCACGTGGCTTGGTTATCTTGGCATACACAGCTCAAAATATAGGAATTAAATTATCATTGATGATAAAATAGATTTTTCAGCCAGATTTCTTTCTCCAAGTCTGTGGGTGAATTCAATGTCAAATGCAATCCAGATGTCTATTTGCACAGCAGTTCTAACAAAATGAGGCATAATAATTTTATGTTAAAGGCCAACATTAGACACGCTCCTTGAAAGGTGTTGGAAATTGTTTTGCTAAGTAAGGAGGTATTTTTATATAATGAGTTTTAATCACACGGGAGCTGCACTTCTTGAATAAAAGGTCAATGTAAGCAGAAGTGGACTTCAAGAGGGCACACCTTGCAGATAGACAAGAAAAAACAATATCTGGCTTTGAATAGGGGAATTCTGATTCTCTTTCGTTATGGACTCTTGCTCGGTTCCTCGCATAGATTACTAAACTGTATGAAAGCGGTTGACTGTGCAGATTAGTTGTACTGAAAAGAATTTTATCCCTGAGTTGCTCAGCTCTCACTGCAAATTCCAGTTAAAATTTGGAGAGGTTAATGTAATGGCCTCTTTGTGCAGTGCACAAAGATCAGACTCCCTGGATCCCACAGAAGAAGATTAAAACCCACCACAATGAAGTAGTGTGGGTTGGAGCTGCAGGGCACTCATGAAAATTATTCCATCCTTGTGTTTTAGAGCCAGGGAAAGCTTTTTTTCCTTTGCCCACCGTTTGCTTGATATCTGACAGCATATTTATATTTGGTCGATGGTACGCCATAGTACTTCACAAAAAGAGAAAGGAGGAATTCTGGCTGCAAAAGGAGATGTAGAACCTGCAAGCTGGGGAGAAATCTCAGCACCATCAGCGTACAAGGGATGAGGTAGAGGTTCTGCTGCCCCATCCCTTATTACATTGTAGTATACAATGCTTTCTCCCGACATGGAACCTAGCTATTATCTTGAGGAATATATGTATTTCCTTTAAGTTAGGCTGGATACAAAGTGGTAACTCTGAGGAGTTGAATGCTCGTTACTTTTCAGATCACAGCTTTTGCTGAGGCTCTTCAACTATTTAAAAACTGTATATGAATGTACAGATTTGTGATTTGCAATGATACGGTGCAGAGGGAAGTTTCCTAAGTAGTAAGTGTTTTGAAGGAAGTGTTAAGAAATGCCCTGTTGGATTCAGCTTAACCATTGTTAAAAATCTGTGCTCACAAACTTTTAACTTTTTTCATGCCTGGTTATCTACAGTAAGCCTTCTGAATTGAAACTGGTAGCTGAATCCTTTTGAGAGTAATTTGCCTCATGACATAGGAAACTGGCAAACTATGTTATAGCCTTTGGACATGTTATAGCCTGGGTTCCAGCTTACCCAAAGATGAGGTTTTTCTGTCCATAAGGAGACATTGAGGGGACCTTGAAATTTAATCTCTAAATATTTTTTAATGCTACTCAACTTTAGGGTCATATGAATGTCTAATTATCTTTTGGTCCTCTTTTCTTTCTGTTGGTATCTTTACCCTATTGGCATCTTTTTGGAATGTAAAATCTGCTTAGAGGAGAAATAATTGCGTTGAAATTGCCTGGCAGTAATTGCACGGTTGTTTGGGTAGAGATTAGATTGTTTAGGCTTATGGGTAAAATCCTGTAAAGGTAAAGCCTTACATGTTATGTCATGTTATGGAAAACACACTGCATTCCTCTTTGACTTGTGTAGTAATTCCTCTAGTAGTTCCTGGACTTTCTAGCCTGTACAAGATAGCAGGGTAAATTACCCTGTAGCTACTTCAAATTCTTCTCTAAATTATCCTGGCAGCAAAGTTTGATGTTGCATTCTTATTATTAACCTATTTGATTACTTGATCAATTCCTTTCTGATATTAATCTATTTGATTACTTGATCGATTCTCTTCAATTTTGTAGCGATGGTGTTCCAAGTTGTCCTGATTTGGAGGTGAAGGTTCCCCTCTATGCTTATAAATAGATTTGCTGAGGGTTTCAAGAAGATAGGAAATAGAAATGCTAATTGTAAAATAGTGTTGAATGTGCAGTGTGTACTGCATAAGGCAAGGGGAGATGTGGGAGTGATGGGAAAATCTGTTGTATCCAAAGACTAGCAGATTTCCTAGGAGTCATTCAGCATATCCATGAATATCCACACTAGAAGGTTGTGCTGCCTTACAGCGAAACATGGTCAAGCTAGAGAGCTGGGCAGAGGAACCTGATGAAATTCAACAAGGGCAAGTGTAGGGTCCTGCACCTGGGGAGGAATAACTCCCTGCACCAGTAAAAGGTGGGGCTGACCTGTTGGAGAGCAGCTCTGAGGAAAAAGACCAGGTAGTCCTGGTGGACAACAGGATGACCACGAGGCAGCAATGTGCCCTTGTGGCCAAGGCGGCCAATGGCATCCTGGGATGCATCAAGAAGAGTGTGACCAGCAAGACGAAGGAGGTCATCCTGCCCTTCTACTCTGCCCTGGTGAGGCCCCATCTGGAGTCCTGTGTCCAGTTCTGGGCTCCCCAGTTTAAGAAGGACAGGAAACTGTTGGAGAGGGTACAGCAGAGGACCACAAAGATGATCAGGGGCTTGGAGCTGTCTCTCTTTTGGGGAAAGACTTGAGGGACTTGAGTCTTTTTAGTCTGGAAAAGAGAAGGCTGAGGGGGTGGATCTGATCAATGATTATTAATGCATAAAGGGTGGGTGTCAAGAGGAAAGGGCTAGCCTTTTTTTCAGTGGTGCCCAGTGAGAGGACAAGGGGAAATGGGTACAAACTTGTACATAAGAAGCTCCATCTAAACACAAGGAGGAGCTTCTTCACTTTGAGGGTGGCAGAGCCCTGGAAGAGCCTGCCCAGAGAGGTGGTGGAGTCTTCGTCTCTGGAGACATTCCAAACCTGCCTGGACAAGTTCCTGTGCAACTGCTCTAGGAGGACCTGCTTTGGCAGAGGTGTTGGACTAGATGATGTCCAGAGGTCCCTTCCAACCCCATAGCATTCTGTGATTCTGTAAGATGCCCAGCACCTTCAGCTGGTCTGACCAGCATGGGCTGAGAGGTAGGACACCAGAAGATCTGTTTCTCTCTGGAAAGAGGCCCTCTAGGGAACAGTGCTCAGGATGAGCCTGAGACATGTGATTTCATCTAGGTGCCCTGGATGTGGACTGTATTTCATAACCCAAATACAGTCAGTGCAAAGTCTAGGATCTATCTTTATTTACTAAAATACTTGTATTGCTCACACCTATTGTGCTTGAAGTACAAATTCCTGTGGCATTGCAAAATCTTACTGTGACCCCTCATATATTTGAGGCTGCTTAATGCTATCTGGGATGTGGAGTCCTGCATTCTGCAGTAAATTGTTCCCACCACCACGCTTCTTCTCACACACTGCTTTTCGATGACTGTAACTTAACTTGCAGTCATTTTTATGTTGTTGCGCAGTCACGAGTTCTTCATCTATCTAAGAATTATGCATGGAAGGAATGTTAAAAAAAAAAAAGGGCATGGTGGCAGCTCTTGGGATCTCTTTCCTATTTCTGGTCTCTTCCACTGCTGCTTTCCATTGTTTTCAGGCTATTAATACTTCCGTGTGGGTGCTGTGAGGAGGCTGTTCTGCTCAGTGGGGTGAGAGGGAGCAGGATGGGGTGGGATGGGATGGGGAGGTCGCTGGGTGCCATTACACAAGGCTCGGACCCCGCAGTGATTTACGTGCGGTCAAGCTGATTCTGACTTGAACAGGGAGCCCAGAGTGGTGTTCAGCAATGCCTGCAGCAGCAGCGTAGCCTTTGTAGACAATCACCACGAGAGTTTTCCCCATTGTGAGGACAGCCTAATACACATAGGAAAGTGGTCGTAAGAAAGAAGAGCTTTTTGGGTGACCAAGCTTGACCCCTGTTAAGGATAACTGGTTTTGAGAAGGATACTGCTTTGAGCAGTGTATGTCTGTCTCGTTGCCCCCCATCTTTCTCCAGGGTTTGAATTTTTATAAGATGTCATATACTTTCAAATACTACTTTCATATCCAATAAAACAAACCTTCCTTGTCCATATTCAGTCTTGTATCATTGTGGTAAAACTGTCTATTTTACTCTTACCCAAAGATGACCCTGAAATCTCAGAGATGTTTATATTTAGAGCAGTGTTGTAATCCCTGCAGAGTGATTTCCCTGGGAATCTGCCACTCTGACACCGAGAGAGACATGTTCAGGCATTCAGAGATGCGTATTTATTCTGAAACAAAATAGTAAATAGCTGAAGATTAGAATGAGAAATGCTGTACCAACATGCTACTTTGAATCTGGAAACCTTACTTTAAACAGTGTCATCCTAATTTCAGAGCAGATTAAGAATCAATTAAGTTAATTATGGCAAGAGAAAGCAGCAGACTCATACGTAGTAGCCCTGTTAATCACACTGACTTGCACCTAGTCACGCAGCCTTACATTAATCACACAGCTTTGCATTTATGTTGTTTTATCATCTGTGCAGGCCGCAGTGTTTTATGCAGAAACCATTTTAGGCATTACTGAAAGGCAGCTTCCTTTGGAAGGATGTGGTGAATGTCTCACAGCCCCAAAGCAATGCCACTTGAGGATGGGAAGGGGAGAACACACAACACTGGAAATGAAGGAGAAAGTTAAGAAAGGGAGACCATAACAACTGGAGCACCTTTATTCTCCTGCTGTGAAAAATATACTGTGTTCGATGCCTGCAACTAATAAGATTTAGCTTTGCTACTCTTATGAAAGCCTAGCATCTCTGATGTCCTCGTAGCAACCTGCTGGTGTGCTGGGATTAATTCAAATTTGAGGAAGCAATGGCATCTACTTAATAATGGGTGTGATTTCTGGCAACATTGACATTTTCCATTGTGGTTGTCAATCTTGGTATATACCTAGAGTGTAAAACTCAGCTCCCAAAGGAAAAAAAAAAAAAGGTATAAAAAGGCAAAAAGGTAAGGATAATGATGATGTCCTGTTATTACTTTACATATTATCATGGAATTGTCAGAGTTGGAAGGGACCTTCTAGAGCTCATCCAGTTCAACTCCCCTGCTAAAGCAGGATTGCCCAGAGCACATCACTCAGGACTGCATCCAGGTGGGGCTTGAAGGTCTCCAGAGAAGGGGACTCCACACCCTCCCTGGGCAGCCTCTGCCAGGGCTCTGCCACCCTCACCACAAAGAAGTTTCTCCTCACTTTTGAATGGAACTTCCTATGGTCCAGCTTGTACGTGTTGTTCCTCGTCCTGTCACTGGGAACCAATGAAAAGAGTCCAGCTCCATCCTCCTTCAGCCCACCCTTTAGGTACTTGTAAGCATAGGTAAGGTCTACCCTCAGCCTTCTCCAGGCTGAAGAGTCCCACCTCTCTCAGCCTTTCCTCATCAGGGAGATGCTCCAATCCCTCCATCAGCTTTGTTGCCTACGCTGGGCTCTCTCCCTGTCTCTCTTGAACTGGGGAGCCCAGAACTGGATGCTGTATTCCAGTTGTGGCCTCACCAGTGCTGAGTAGAGCTCAGATTATAAGCTTGTGATGTAGAGCCTTTGGTCTTTATAAACAAAAGCACGTGGGTAACTTGGCAAGAGCTACCCTCAGAGGAGTAGCATCATTATTCAGGCTGCCTTTCCTTAAGGTCTCGTCTTGTGAATGTTCTTTACCTTTACACTATGTTACACTTTGGTAATGCATCACATAATCACTTGCCTCTATTTTCATCAGTTTACCTGCAGGCCTACAGGAATCATAGCAGCCAAGAGCATCGCGCAGACTAAATTAGCACGGGTCACATCAAAATTGCAGTGGAGGGGGCATAAATAGAACAGAAGTGCTGATACAGAAGTCTTGTCCTGAAATTTTATCACTCAGCATGACATGAAGTCTAAAATAGACATCACATTTTAATGTGTGTTTGTAGTTCATATCGCAACAGGGTAGGTCATAAGTCAATTCAAGGTTTCTGTCTCCTAGCTCTAGGATCGTTAAGAAGAATTGGGACATTACAGATGTAAAATTACACTCACTAGCAGCCAATTCCTTGAGTTTATAATGTGTATTAAATAAAGCTTTTCCTGCTTTGTTTTACCACAGAATTCTAATATATTCATGGAGTCAGAATAGGTTTGTGTGTGGTACTTGATGTTACATTTCCTTAATGTCATGGTTTGGATTTTGGTACAAATAGTCTTCATTGCATTATAAAAGGAAGTCGGTAAATGTGACAGATATAAAAAAGAATGTTTTTCTTCTTTCAGTATATTGACTTGCAGTTTATGAATCTATTAGTGGGTATTATTTCTTTTAGAAATTATATATTTCCAGGAGAATTGAAAGAGTAGTTTTAAGATTTTAATTATTTTATAATTAAATTATGCTCATTTAATATTTATATTATTATTTAAGCAATTTCATAGCAGTTGTAACATAAAGGATGAGTAAAAATATAGTCCTCTATAGAATTTTTGAAAACAGGTGAACAGCATAATTACGGTTATGTGGTCTGCACTCACTTGTGAGTTTTTAAAACTCCAGAATTAGGCATTCCTGGAGTATGTGAGACTTAAATGGGGCTATACCATCTATTTTTCAGCAGAGGCTATATTTGTCCGCTGGTGTTTATTTATGCCAGACCACCCAGGTGTCCCCACCTGAAGGAGAGTTTGGCCCCAAATCTCTCTCACCTGGGATAAAACGGTGCACAGTGCAACTGTTTTTGTCTCTATCAGTTCCCTGGAGTCCAGGGCTGCGTCTACGTTCCCAAGGAAAGTGAACTTGGTAACGGTTTATGTCTAGATCAAAACAGTAGGTGTTGAGGGCTTGGCACTCTACAAGTTTCCACAATTTTAACTTGGATTAAGTCTAGTACCATGGGTTGAATGCCTGTTTGAGCCTGGAGTGTAGAGTGTACTGGAGATTATATGTACAGGTATGAGTGTGTGTGTGTGTGCAGCCCTGAGGAGAAGGACTTGGGAGTGATGGTAGATGAGAAGCTCCACATGAGCCAGCAGTGCGCACTGTCATCCCAGAAAGCCAACCCCTTTCCTGGTATCTTCAACAGCATAAGGCATCTGGTAATCAGAATATTCACCCTGAGAGTAAATGCTAGGAAGTCTTTAGTGTCCATCTGGATTTTCCAGAAGCCCTTCAATGAGGCTGGTGGGCTTTGATTCTGCTACACGTGGACCACGCCCTAAACACCACAGTATAGTTCCCTCTATGTGATTAATCCTGTTGGCTCTGAGACTGTAACAGGGTAGGTTTAGGCTGAACATTAGGAAAGAATTTTTCCCAGCAAGAGTGGTCAGACACTGGAACAGGCTGCCCAGAGAGGTGGTGGCGTCACCATCCCTGGATGTGTTTCAGAGTGGTTTAGATGTGGTGTTGGGGGATATGGTGTCTGGGAGAACTTTGTAGAGTAGGTCTGGTGGTTGGACTCGATGATCCCAAGGGTCTTTTCCAACCTGAATGATTCTATGATTTACATCATTACAGCTATGATCTTACTCAGTTAAGGGAATCCTGAAGATACTTAAGATAGACATCCCTGGACAGACAATTCATCCCTGCAACTTTGGGTATTTCATTAAACAAGCTTCTGTGCTACTTCAGTTCGATCTCTGTTAGAAACAATGTCTCTGTCCATTTTAATTAACAATTCAGTTTTTTTTAAAAGACATCTGAGAACATTGTTTGTTTCTTAAAGTGTTCCTGGCTAACATCCTTCAGTACCCATGGGTGACAAATATTTCTGGAAACTCCTTTATATTCCTATAAAGGAGCGAAATGTTATGACTGTGGTTCGTTTGTAATCTGTAAGTAGCTGCCAGAGGTTAAATTTATATTTCTCAATGCCTACAGTTCTGCTTGCCTTGTAAAGCTATTATGGTTCATTAGATGAAAAGCATTCTTTACGAAAGCATATAATCAAAGTCACTTAAAAAATGTCTTTGTTAAGAAATTACTTGCTGCAGAAACTGTTTTGTACTGGTGAAAATTTCAGGGACTGCATTTGATACAAAGGAAAAAAGTCAAATCAGGCTTTACGTTTAGAGAAGCATTCCCAGTAAGCTTTGCTTTGATTTACTTTTTTTTTTTTCACCATTATGTTTGATTTTTAACTTTTTTTTCTACAAAAAATACAACAGCTTGAGTCGGTATGATAGACAATATTAAGTAATTGTTGCCATATGTATAATTTATTTTAGGGAGTGATAGAGAAAGTAACCCTTTCTGTCTTTCTCACACATTCAGATCCATGAATCTAATTAAATACCTGCATGAAGTAATCAAGATTTGGGCCTCTTTGTCTACTTGTACTCTCCTTATACATACTTTTTTAGTTCAGGCTGGAACAGCTGCTTAATCAATTTCCGTGCCTCACTTACCTCCCCAACGAAATGGAGGTGCTATAATCCCAGTCTTGGACTGATTGTAAGAGGTCCTTGGGAGATTTCCATTCCTGTGGTGGTCATGGTTGATAGGAGGATTTAGACTGACTGCACATTTGAGCTTCAGGTGTAGTAAGACACCGAGGAATGGTTACCTTTTTGATGAGAGATGTGCAAAGTGGTTTGTAGTGGTGGGTTGTTTTGGTTTTTTATTTTTTTTTATTTTTTTTTTCTGTATGATTTAGCCCTGAATATCAAGTTGTTGTAGTTTAATCTCCTTTGCTGCTTTTTCATTTCAACGCCATTTTCAGATCCATTTTCACATTTAAGCTGATTTTCAGTGCTTGACGTACTTCTTTCTACCACAGAGTTTAAAATACATCAAGTGTTTTTCTAATTATTTTCATACATATGACTGATTTTCAAAGGCACTGAAAAGAAAATGGAAGGGAATTCAAGGATCTGGAGTAATTTAAGGAAACTCTGATTTAGAGATATTAGAACTAAAAATGAAATTTGCCTACAAGTTGGACAGAATCTAGAGAAAAGGCAAGAGAATAGTGGAACATAAGAAAACTTGACCACAAAGGAAGGCTGAAGTCAGGGTACACGCTCAACCTAGAAAAGAGTCAACTAAAGGCAAGAATTATAGATTTTCCAATTTTTTTTTTTATTATTTTTTTTAAAAGATAGTTTAAAGAGAGCGGTGATCCATTTTTCCATCTTTGCCATTGGATGGAGAACACAGCCTGATCTGCAAGAGAAAGATCAGAGTTGCCTGCAAATGTCCCGTGCTGTTCCAGGTCACTTCAAGTGTGAAAGACTAGTAACTTGGTGCCCTCTTCCATCCAATTGTACCAGTGGAATTCAGCTACGTACTGTATTCCTGGTGATCTTCAGTAGTAGCTAGCCTGTGCCTATTTCCTTAGATTTGGACTAGATATTAGCAAGAAATTCTTTATTATGAAGGTGGTGAGACACCAGAACTGGTTGCCCAGAGAAGCTGTAGATGCCCCATCCCTGGAAGTGTTCAAGGCCAGGCTGGATGGGGCTTTGAGCAACCTGGTCTGGTGGGAGGTGTCCCTGTCCATGGCAGGGGCTTGGAACTTTAAGGTTCCTTCCAACCTGAACCATTCTATGGTTCTATGATCCTGTGGAAGAAGTTCCTTCTGTCCTGTGTATGATAATGAAGATTTCTGTTGAGCTGTTGACAGAAGCATGACTTCAGCCTCAGTGCAAACAATTTGCTTCTGAAGTGTTTGAGAGGCCTCACAGCATAGAACTTGCTGGTGAAGGTCACTTCAGCTTCTCTGTGCAGCTGCTGTTTCTACAGCATGCCTTGGTGACTATGGTAACAGAGAGAAGGCCACAGCATCTCATGATTATTATATTTATTTTGTCTCAGTCCTGGAAGTGATATTTTTCTAAATTTCCTTACACTTACAGGGTTTGTAATTTTTTTTATTTTACTTGGCTTAAACCTCTCTCAGTATTGAAAATGTCCTTTGTCCAGATCCTGAACAATTTCTGTTTGTGAACTGTGCCCTCACTGTAGGACATTCCTCTGATTTGGTGGTTTTCTATAGAAGAACCGTTGAACAGCATCAAAAAGTGACTCCAGATGAGCAAGGACCCCAGAAGAATGTGGCATCTCTCGCAGTAAAGCTTTGCTTGCATGCCAGTTCTTTTTTCCAGCACTGGCAGATAGGCTCCTTTTCTGGGCACCTTTTTGCCTGGAAGCACCACCATGGAGGTCATAAATGCATTGTTTTTAAAGAACATGGAGTAGAACAGGACTGCTGTTTGCTCAGCAGAGAAGAGACTTCCCTGAAAAGAGGACTCCACCTGTGCTCTGCTGATGTGAGCAACACCACAACCGCTCTGAGCTATGTCTAGAACGGGCTAATTCTGGACTCTCATCTCCAGGCCCTGGGGAAGAGGATGAAGCCCTGTTTGCCTGCAGCATCCCATGCAAAGTCTAGGTGTCAAAGCTGGAGCGCTGCTGCTGCCACTGCTGGTAGTTGTCGCTGACCTCAGCTTTGGTTCAGAGCTTTTTTTCCTTTTGCCTGCCACCCTAAAGTCCTGTTTCATTTAGAAGCATAGAATCATCGAATTGTCTAGGTTGGAAGGGACCTTTAAGATCATCTAGTCCAACCAGCAACCTAACTCTAATAGAAACAACAGCCCATCACTAAACCACGTCACTAAGCACTATATCAACCCATCTTTTGAATGTCTTCAGGGATGGTGCCTCAACCCCTTCCCTGGGCAGCCCATTATAACGTTTAATAACCGTTTCAGTGTAAAAACTGTTGCTGATATCCAATCTGAACCTTCCCTGGTGCAACTTGAGGCCGTTTCCTCTTGTCCCATTGCCTGCAACTTTGGAGAAGAGACAGACTTCCCCTGAATACACCCTCCTTTCAGGGGGTTGTAGAGAGCGAGAAGGTCTCCTCTCAGCTCCCTCAGCCTCTCCTCATGAGACTTGTGCTCCAGACCCCTCGCCAGCTCCGTTGCCCTTCCCTGGACCCGCTCCAGCCCCTCAATGTCTTTTTTGCAGTAAGGGGCCAAATTTGTGTTGTTCCCCCCACCTCAGGTGTCTGCCCTAGTGTGGTTGATTTTTTTCTTGCTTCTGAAATAACTTCTAAATAATTTCTTCAATAACTTTTCTTCAAAAGGCCAAAAGGCCATGACCTGGGGTGAGTTGAGAAGAAACAATGCACATGAACCCCTGAGAACAGGCAAGTTTATCCTTAGCAGCAACTAATGAGTGAAATAGAAATACGGTATATAGCTGAGCAGCTTTAGAAATCTTTAATGTTGCAAGGTACTGTGTGACCTTCGGTAATGCAAAAGTGCTGAATAATTCTAGAAGACAATGAGAAGGAAAACTTGTAACTTTCTTCACTTTCTTCAGAAATATCAGACTGGCACATAATGCTAGCTATATATTATGCTGGTTTAATATAATAAATTCCTTTATAGAGTTGGTATTGGAGAATTCGTGACTGTAACAAGATTATGCCTTCACAAATTCTTCCAGTAAATCAGAAATAAATCTCCTGTGGGTCAGTAAATATTTTTAAAAGCTATTTAAAAAAAAAAAGAAAAAAGGAGAAGACAGACCTGGGTGGCTTGAAAGATTTCCTGAGCTGTTAAATTACTTGAATCAAGTGTGTTTGCTCTATCCAATTTTTCATGCTGTTGGGAGATGATTTCCTCAATATTTTGAAACAAACTTATTTATGGTTCCTTCTTCCTCTGGATGAGGAGGGAGGGCTAGAGCACCACAAAAGTGAAGAGTAGCTCGTCAGCAGGCGTTGCCACATCAGGCACATTGCTGATACTTAGTGTGCAATTTAGTCATGATCTATGAAGAAATTCCTCCACAGATGAACATCAATCTGGAAAATGTTTTTGCAAAGTTATCTTCGTGTTCTGAGTTGCTATGTGTGGCGTGACATGAGGCTGTCTTAACAGGTGGTGAAATATTCTTTTGGCACAGCATCACACCATGCTGGGAACTTTGGGCTTTGTTTCCCCAGGGCTCTGCTACAGCTGTAGTCCTGGAGTGATGGTTGTCCTGAGTCTGCAGAGAGAAGGACATGAAGGAGCCTTCAGAGTGGGCAGCATCCACTCCCCAGGGTGTGCGGGACCAAATGTGGGCATCTCTCTCTAGCCTCAGCCGAGACCTTTCTGGAGAAGTAAGAGTATCTGTGGAAATGTCACAGCTCAGACTGGAGGAGGCAGTCAAGATTGGGCATCTGTATTGCTGCTTTGAGCATATGGATTAATTTAGAAGCCAAATTGATAAGACACAAAAACACTAGTAGCCTGTCTCATAGATGTAATGGTGAAGTGGAAGGAAAGTAAATTCATCTGACAACTCTTTGATGCCATGCAATGAGAAACGTGTGTGAGCTCTTAGTTATCCACATCGGGAGTGGCTGAACTCTTGTCTCTGCTTGACATCACCTCTGCACGGTTACTGAGGTAGCTGTAATTTGGGGTCTAAGGATGTGGCTTAAAATGTCACAGGCAACCATTAGAAAAATGTACTATATTAAATCAAAGTATCTCTTTTAAATCAATGGTGGGGAGTGTTTTTTCCTTAGTAATTCTATTTTTTTATTTTTTTTAAAGCTTTTATCTGCTTCTTCCTCCATGTTGAACAAATTACTTTAATTCATAAATTATCTTTTGTAATAAGTAACCTAGAGATACCTGTAATGCTATCAAATCAGACTTCTCAAATTCATATCATTCTGCTGAGGGGACATTATATTTTACCACTAACACTCTTTATCTACTTAGTGTCAAAATCCATTTCTTTTATTATAAATCAGTTCAATTTTGAGTTTAATCAAGACCAATAGGAAATATTGTGACTGGATCTCGGATTTGAGTACAAAACATCAGATGCCACAATGTGAACAAGGGGAAGTAGCCTGAAAAGCATCATTACTTAAAGTGAAAGCCTGGTTTCCTTAAGCTCTTTGATCCACTGAAAACATATCATCAGAGCTAAATAAAGTAAACAAGGGTCTGCCATATATATCCTCTGGATCTAGAGAGTAGGGGAATGCATCCGCATTCTAAATTCAAGGTCTTTTATTTTTAATGCGATCCTTAGTTTGGCCTTGTGACTTGAAAAGATTTTTGCTTGATTATTTTTAATTTGAGCCCCAGCAGACAGGAAGAATATCACATACTTGTCATGATAAATCCAGAGAGATAGTCTGCAGAGGACAAAGTTGTCTTTTTCCAGATAGAACTTAAATGTATAATTAAGAAAGCAAAACTATGGTAGCCACAAATAAATTACAATTTTTATATTTGATATCTCTCTTTTTGACCCAGGAAAAACTTAATTAATTTAGAGATAACAGATTGCCTGTCAGATATCACTACTGAAGACTTTGGTAGGATAAATTAGATTCCTTGTGCAAGGATGAGCTTGGTCCCTCTGTACAAGAGAGAGATTGGTTTATTACATTGTGTCTGCTTCCAGCTTAAAAGATTTTTGTGCTAAATGACATTGTAGATGATTTTAATGTTCTATTTACAAGAAGTTAATTTTGAAAAAAAGATCTATATAGGCAATCTCTTTTTCCTTTAAATAATTATCCAAATCTAATTTGAATAATTAAAATTTTGTGAATAGTAATTATGTTACAGTTATTTCTTTTATGCGTTGAAAATATGGTGAAAAAAGGTTTTTCTAGTGGCTGCTGTAGCCTTTTTTTTTTCCTAGTTGGGAAGGACTAGGAGTGTCAAGTGAATAGATAGCAAAAGAACTAGCTGGTCACCAGGCAAATGTGAACATCAGGAGACAAATTGTTATTGGTCAAGGCTTTTTGGTAGGACCTTCAAACAAATCAAGATGATGGTCCCCTGTCTTCCATGTAAATATCAGTAAAGTAAATATCGTATTTCTTCCATTGTCGTTATTTTTTGGAGGTGGAAATATTAAGGAAAGTGTCTGCTCACCAGAAAGCATAGAAGGGCATAGGAAAGTGGAGGTACTGGTAAGGTGGGAGGAAATAAATTAATGAGGAGAGTGCAAGCAAGTCTGGATGCACAGCCAGTTTCTGCAAGTTTAAGATACTTCTGTCACTATTAGAGCGATATATAGGATATCCATGTACTTTGCAGCTAGATGAGTAAGGTATATATAGGCAGAAGCGACAGCAACTGATGGGATTTTTAATTAATTCAGCAGAGTAGCTTTTTGATTTATTTGGGATACAGTAAAGGACACAGAAATTCAGCCAAGGATATTATTGCTAATTGTGCAGGCAGTTAAATTTAGCTCTTGTTCAACTAAAAGAAGTGATCAATCTTTTTAAGAAGTGTAAAGCAACAATAGCCAGAGAAGGGCAAACAGATTGTCTTTCCAGTTCTTAAAAATGCCTTTTTGTTCACTCTTCTTCTTCTGTATAGCTTGGATGCAGAAAATCTGAACACAGCAGATTTCTGTAACACAAATCTCCTTTTCACAGGAGGGTAGCCCAGAGGTTAAGATACTGGTCTGGAATAATCAGATTTGGTACCCTGCTTGTGATTAACTTCCTCTAAACTTGGTGTAGAAGTTACTTGCTTTTCCCATACCTCGTTTCCCCAGTGGTAAAGCAAGCAAGGAAGGAAGTATTATTGCGTTAAAAGATTTTGTGAGGGTAAAGAAAACTCAAAAATTTGAGGATTATAGATGTTGCTATGGTACTCATAGCTCAGTTCACCTGCCCACATGTAGGCTGCCTGAGTTGTATCCTGCTTTGCCTCAAGCTGCTATTGCAGAAGACATTTCCACAGGTCCTGTGTCACGTTTGCCACCTGCACAGAGATATTTGAGACATCCTGTGCCATCTGAGATGCCTACAGGAAGGCAAACGAATCAAACCCACAGTGTCTCAACCCTGATTCTTTGATTTTTAGCTTGGTCTTCTCTCTTAATGGTTTTTCTCCCCCTTAATTCTTTCTTAGATTTCTCACTCCTTTTTTTCCCCTCTACATCTAAGCTTGGTCTATGTTGTTTCCTGTTTCTTTCCATTTTGTTTTCCTCTTTTAGGCACGTGCCATGGAAATCACCTGCCATGCATCATTCCAGTATCTCTAACATTATCCCATATTATACAGGCTAGTCACACAGCCTAGGGGAAAGCTGGTCTAACAGCTTGCCTCTCCGTAGTTTATTTTTTGGTGTACGTGGCAGTCCTTTGAAGCTGTGCCAGGCATTCACATCTGCTGGGATTATGCACCTTTTAGAATACATGCAGAGAGTGTCTGATGAACCACCTTGCCACATGGGAGAGGTCCATAGCATTAAACCCTGTGAATGTCCCCAGAGGTGAGCGAAAGTCCCTAGCAGTACATTGTCAAACCTTACCTTTCATCAGCAAAGCAAGTCCTCACAAACTCCAAAGCTCATGAGCTACCTTTAATTCCTACTGCCTAGCTAAGCTTTACTGTTGGACTTCTTAGGATCTCACATAGAATGATAGCCAGCAACTAGTATGTTGTATTTTGCAAGGCTTCCTGCATCCAGTAGACCAAATTTGCTGGATGCTGGAAGGAAAGGGTGAGGAACATTCAACGCATTGTGGTGCCCTGTGAGGTGAAAGTAAGTGTTCTCTGTGAAGTACTCTTCTGTTTTTTAACTGAATGACCAGGGACTAATGTAGAAGTCTGTGGCTTCATTCTGAGAAGAATCATAATGTTTATTTTGTGCATCTCTCTGGAGCATTTTTACATCACCTGGGCAATGATGTACAATTAGAGTCTGTAATTTGAAGACAGGTTGTTGTGATCATCTCGCATAGCATAATGTTCCCATTTGTCATTTAGGCTGTGTAGAAAGACCACATTTCCCTCTTCCAGTTTTGATGAAGAGATCCTGTCCTATGATAGTATTTTGTGCCTGCCTGGTTGTTATTCAGTACTCTTCTCATTCGTTAGCACACTGGTCCTGTGCATCATGGTATTTTCCAATACTCAAAGCACCAGCAAGCAAAAGCTGACAAGAAATTAACACAAGAAAAACAGCCATGAGAAAAGTGAACCTTTGTGCTTCTTGGAACAGCAATTACTTTACCAGAGCTTCACAAGCAGCAGAACAATCCATCAATGAGAAAAATCTATCAGGGCTGTAAAATGTAAAGACGCAGGAATTCATTGAAATGCAGTTTGTTAGGGGTTGGGAGAGGGTTCTGACGGAGTTTCTGTGTACACTTTTCATATATCTTCCCTAGGCATCTTCTTTGGGAAGGGGAGGAGAAAGGTTAGTAGATTATATGGCCAATTAGTCTGACCTTTTGAGTTGTTTTTATGCTCTTCCATACCCAGGAGTCCCTGGTATGATGGTGCATGCTGGGGTGTCTGATGAGGTCCCTGTCAACTCTTGTCCACCCCGCTGCTGCTGCTGTGCAAGGATCTGAGCTGCTCTTAAAGCATCTCCTAGGTGGCCACAGTTTATATCGGAGAATCAACTTCATTTCTTTTTTTGGTTATTTCTTTTTCTTCCCTTGAATTGCACTACTCCCAGAAACTTTTTTAGGGGAGGATGGATAGGTCTATCTGGGTGGTAGTCTCAGAAGCTATGATAATGCTGTCAACCTTGCCAAAAGACATGAGTTTTCAATGTAATCGAGCTTACTTAAGCTCATCTGTAATTTTTTCTCTTACATTAGTTTCCTTTCACTGGTATGTTGCAGACACTTAACATCAGAATGCTATGGGGTTGGAAGGGACCTCTGGAGATCATCTAGTCCAACCCCCCTAGGGCAAATTTCTCTCATTCGTCCTTCCTTTGATACCCTAGGATTCTTTGCTAAAAGATAAGTTGCTTCATTAAAAAAAAACCCAAACAAACCAACAAAAAAACAGGTACCCCCCAGGGACTCCAGACTTTGAAGTTTATTTCCACATGCACATCCACATGCCGTACTCCTGCTTTTATCCTTTATTTCTATTTTGACAAAAGGGTTTCCCGTGTGAACTTCAGAAAGAGCAGTGTGCATGTAGCACCGTTGCGCACAGCTTGTGTGCGCTGCAGGAGGGTTGCAAGTAGCAGCATCTTTGTCTTGTGACGTGAATATTGAGTTACTCCTTTTTATTTTCAATACAGGTACTCCAAAAACTAGGAAAAGCAGATGAAACAAAAGATGAACAGTTTGAAGAATACGTTCAGAATTTCAAACGGCAAGAGGTCAGTTCCTTTTGTAACTTCTTTACTTGTGTCTTAAGAATGCAGTGTATTTGAACCTGCTGATTTTGAAGGTGTTACAGGGTAAGAGGTAAAAAGATTTTTTTTTTTGGGGGGGGGGTGGGGTGGGGGGGGAGGGAATGTGAGATTTTATTCTACTATTTTCATATGGATTTCAAACAGTTGGATTTGTGAGTGAATAGGGCTACGAAATGCACTGATAATTAAAGGACATACAGTAACCATATGTAACACCATCATGCTAGAACCGCTTGGGATCAGCAGAGAGACGGTACACTTCAACCAGCATAACTGAGAAGAGAACCCAACCCTGACTAAATACAGTTTTGTAATTGCCTTCTGACAAAGAAGAGATGTATTTCCTCCATTTCATTTTTGATTGCTTTCATCAGTGGTAGAGGATAATACTGGGTTTATAAGAAGTGAGCTTCAGGCTGCTGTGTGTTGTTACGCTGCCTGTGGTGGCAGCGCTGCTGAAGCTGCTGATTATTGCTCGGAATGTTGTAAACACAACACATGAAAACAAAGGTGCCTCGAAGAGTTTGTAAGCTACTCCCAATGCAATCCAAAATCCTAACCTCAATTACTCCTTGCTTTGTTGGACAGACTTTTTGGCTCCAAGGTGACTAATTGCAACTAATTATATAGTAGCTTTCTAGTACAAATTAGTGCATACCATGAGCTGTATTAATGCCACCAAGAAAATAGTCTTACTATGCAAGTATGACGGGAGGGATCTGTCATCTTTGTGAGCTGTTGTTTAGAGCTCATATAGAAAGGCACTGGAGTGTGAGAAAACAACTCCTGTATATTTTTCACAATGTAAAAATTGGCCTATATCAGTGTTTGCAACTTCTGCCCTGAATCAGTCCGATCTACCACATGTACTTCTTTCTTTTCCATGTGAACACAAACCCTGCATCCTCACTGCTGGGATGCTTTTTAATTCTTTGGTGACTTATGGTCACTTAGCCTTTATTTTCCTCTCAACATAGAAGGGTGGGAGGTTTCAGGAGCCACTGGGCTGTGTACATCTTCACCCTTCCCTAGAGGTGATGATGGGAAGTAAAAGAATCTGTTTCTCTGAGGGGGGTTTTCCTCCCTCAAATTTATTGAGGTCAGGAAGATGGTGGGTTTTAATATCCCTGAAGAATTGCTCAGAAGGTTTGAAACCGTGCAGAGATGTCGTGTGTCCCCTTTACTTCCCCTTCCTCTTTTCCAAGTATGCTGGGATATCAACGTAGTGTTTCTTTCTTCTTGGTTGTCCTTATGTTGCAGCTTGTCCTTGCTGTCAATATTCCAGCTGTTTGCACAGCTAGTAGCTGTGTTACTAGAAATAAGGTGCGTCTGTAGGGTACTTACTGGGTGCAGAAGGAGCAGCTGGAGCAAGCCCTTGAGGAAACAGGGTTTTGTGGGATATTTTTTCAGCTAAAAATTCTGAGTGATGTTAAAAAACAGAGATGAAAGAGGAAAAAAAAAAGGTCGTTTTAAACAAAATTATGGCTCAAGTATTTGGGTATTTTTCTCTACTTTACCAAGAACTTTCTGTAATGGTGATTTTCAGCTGAAAGGGCTAAGGAGGATCTTAGCATTTTTTCCCTTTTATTTCCTCCTCCTTTGATGTACAGAGCGGCAGTAACAAGCAGTAAAGGACTCTGCAGGAATTGCATGATGCTAAAACTGGATGTTAATGTGATTTGGGGCCAGGGAAGGAATTGGACAGAGAGGAGTAAATGCCAAGGGAACTACTGCAACTCCCTTGAGTAGCATGTGCAGATTAAGCTGGGTCCCTGGCACACCAAATAAAAGAGGCCATTTGTACATTCATTAAACTAAACACGTGCATACTATGCTACTGCTGGACATGCTTTCCAAGAGTTATGTTGTGCTGCAAAGAAATGCTGTAGAAACACTGGTTTTGCTGTGTTCACCAGTCAGAAGCATATAAATTGCTTAAACTTTGTTAGTTTTGTCCACGCTTTGATCTACAACTTCCTATCAGTACAAAGATATGAAACAATACAACGTGCATATGAATTATGTCTCTTACTGATTAATACCTTGCAGAACTGCTGCCTTCTGTGAACTCAGACGGCCATCTCTTCTTGCTTTACATTCAGTCCTACTTTCAAGATTGTCTCTGCAACTCTAGAGCCTTTAGAAAAAGAAAATTAAATTCTAGGTATTAAAGACTAAAAAGGCTGTCTGTATAACTGATCCTTGTGCTGAGGTCCACCAAACTGTTGATGTGGGCCATTCAGGTGGCTTGCAAGCAGAACCACCCCTGTTAAAGGCTGTCACATCTTTGGCAGTTCCCTCCAGGATTCTTTGTCTCTGTGGTGGTTGCTGACCTAACAAGGCCTTTCTATGGCAGGGGTAGATTGAGAGAGGGTCCAAACTTTACTATGTTTCTTGCAGTCTCCCTTAGAAGTGATTTGGCAGTTCCCTGGCCATCTCACCTACCTACATTTGGTTTTGGTCACTTCAGTTCTGTGTCTCTTTGCAGTTGTTCATAGCAGCTGGTACTGCATGGGTCTCTTGGGATCCTGGTAAACTGAAGGCTGTGGGAATGGTCTGTTTTTCTTGTTTCCCCGTGTTACTGAGCCTGCAACACTTGGGAGGTCAACTAATCTTAAATATAGAATCATCTTTTTATTAATACTCTCCAAAGATAACAAATGAGGAGTCCCAGTTCAGCTCAGTGAAAGGAAAGAGAAAGAGCATAGTGCTCCTTACCCAGACAACAGGTGAGTGAAAAATGGATATCTTAACATGCTATTCCATGCCTGAATAGCAGATTTGGTGATGGGTGTGTACCAAACTCAGCAGAAGGCGATGTGTAAGGATACATCCAGCAGATCCATCTGTTGGAAAAGCTTGCTTAGACTCCCCGTTGATCCATTCCCATCTCTTTCTGAATACAGCTGGATAGGACCCCCTTCTAGACTTGACAATCCAGAGTTGAATTACCCAGATGAGTCACCATGGAGAAAACTGAGTCATCCCATGTCTGGAGAGAACAGAACACAGTGGCTTTGCAGAGCCTCAGGACTTTCCCTATTAGAAGCAGTAAGCTACTGCAGCTGAAACAAACAGTAAAACCATTTAGATTTTTAGCAGTGAATGCAACTCTTACTCACCTTCCACTTAAGTCGTCAAGTGAAAATTGCCACTCTAAACCAAAAGTTGTGGAACAAATGAAACGTACATAAGCTCATACACGGCACAGATTTTCAGTGTATTGCAAGAAATTTCTTGAGTCTTAAACGCTAATTGTGGATGTGACCAGCCTCTTAATCGACCCTGAAGTTCAGAGAAGGGGGTAAAAACAACAAAAAAAAAGAAAGACCATTCCTGCATATTTCTCTCCACTGTGAAAATACCAAGTCCATTGGGGATTTACCTGAAATTTCATCTCTACTGTACTGTTGGAGCAACTGCATCATACATTTCTTTTTTTGGCAGGAAGTAAAGTAGCAATTCCCTTAACCCCAAGTATATTGTAATGATTCATGGTGCTTGCTTCATTTTATTATGAGATGAATATTCTATTTCATGTCTATGCATATTTGCCTCTCATTATTTTTCCATATGTAGTTATGAGACTTCTTTTATTCTACAGGATGGAGGTAAAGTATATTTTATTTTTTAAAACCATTATATTTTGCATTGTATATGTACACACAGATATACAGCAGTTACTACTACAAAAGCAGCTGCCCGTGACGTTGTCAGAAGAAAGCAAAATGTCAAGTTCTATTCTTGCTAGTTCATAGAATTAGATGAAAATGAAGAACTTGTTGCTGCTGAGTGAGCAGAAGCTGTTTCTGTCGACTGTTTTATGTAATGTATGCTTCGCAGTAAGAGCTGCTCTTTGGGTGTAATTGTTAGGGGTCCTGAAAAGATTTATCCTGGCCAGTTCTTCATTTCACACAAGCATGCTTAGCTGCCTTACAGCTGGGGTGTGACATTTGTCTCAAAGTTCTTCCGTGAGACAATTAACATTGATTGAAGTCGTCTTTTGCATCAAGTGTGTCACTGGCTTCTTAAAATTTATTTATGAGTTAAGATACTCAAGATGTGATTCAACAACTTACATGTAGGCACCAGATGTGCCTCACGTTGTTCCACCTGGTCTCCAGCCAGAAGCATATCTTTGGCCACAGTCCTGTGTCATACCTGCTGGCTCTGTGGTTCTCTTGAGCACCCCATGGTACCTCCAGCATCAACAGACGCATGTATTTTGGCAGCTGAACCCTGCCTCTGGAGAGTGATCCAGTTCCAGATTGCAAAACCTGAACATCTGTGTCTGTCTTTGAGTTGTGTCTTCCCAGAAGCTTGTGCTGAACTGGGAGGTGTGATCTGGAGAGCCAAGACAGAAAGCCATCAGTTCCCTGGGGCATCTCTGGGCCTTAATGGCTCTGTTCAGCCCCATCTGGGACCCCTAACCCTGCATATGGGCCTAGGAGTGCCATTTGAGCTCAGCCCTGGGCACGCAGTCCCTCCCTAAGCCATGTCATAGGCTGGCCCCCATGCATAGGGGACGCATGCTTCAGCTGCATCTCCTGCTGCTCCCATGTGGATCTCCCAGACAGACCCTGGACCTTGTTTAAATCCTTGCTAGGTCAGGAGGTGCCAGTGAAGCCTCTTACCAGCCCTTGGCTCTGCTCACCTGGCCCAGACCCTGAAAGATGGCACCTGTCAATGGGGGCATGGCCTGCGCTGGGGTCCCTTGTGGCTTCTGGCAGTTGAGATGCTGCTTTGAGGGCTGTGAGTCGGTTGTCTAAATATTGATGTCTATTACCTCTTGCAATGCCCTAGTATGTCCTCTCTGGCTTCCAAATGCTGTCTCAACAAGGTTGGCAGGTTCCTTAGGACCAGTTGTGTTTGCTGTTAGTGGATGTATCACGAATGGCACTGGACAACTATGCTGAGTGAATGGTTTTGGCTGCAGGATTTTCTTAATTGCCTCTTGACTCCACAGGTTGCATTCAAGAGATCTACATTGGCTCTAAGACAAGGAGAGGCACCCAACTCATGTAGACGGTGATAGGTGTCTTAATCTGAAGTTGAACGAAGGACATGAGGGATGAAGGAGAGCTTCAATATTGTATTATAATCATGTGAAATTCAATCTGTGTTCTCCAATACCTTATTTTCTCTGGGAATTATTAGGAATCCCATATATCTGTTTGACCATTTTTAGACCTACCTTATGTTCTCCCCTTAGACCCCCACTTATTGTACCACTCTTGTGCATGGGCTTGAGTGGAGAAAAGAATCTAGGCAATAAATAAAAAGCGTGAGCTTTAAAATTACTCTGAATGGGAGGCAGTATTTCTCCTTAGCTGATAGTGAGATTTCCTTGGCTGTTTGTGGAATCTCATACTAAATTGCAGGGGATTCGTGGCGTTTGTTAAGCTGCAACGTATTGTTGGTTTAATACCGTTCTGTCCATAGGAGACTCCTTTGCTAAACAAAGGTGATGCCAAATGCTATCCATGATACTCTGAAGCAAACTGGACACAGGAAAATACAATCTGGAATAGTGTGAGGGAGCTGAAATGTATGTTTAAAAATTATCTTATGTCTGAGAAGCCAGTTTTCCCAAGATGAGAAGAAACATAATGTACCATGAAATCTCATCTCAATCTTATTAATTTCCAGTCAGGCAGGATATGCAGGAAGGTGAGGCTCTCTTTTTTTTTTATGCTACAAAATTATCTCTGCTGGAACTATCCAGATCTATTCCAGCTAATTCCTGAATTCAAAGGAGAGAGTGGCTGATCCAATGTTTTACTTTTCTGATTCTGCCTATTGATTGCTCCAAATCTGAAGTCCAAACCATTGTCACACTGGGCTGGTTTGATTGCTCCTTGGATATAAACTATTATGCCTCTGCAGCTTCAGTAACTGTGCTAATTGTTTTCTCCCAGGCACTGCAGTTGAACAGTCAAGTTATTTCTGACTATTCTAAAAGCAGACTAGTATATGTTTCTTCAGGAGCACTTTGGGATAACTGACCCTGGGGACAGTTGACATAGCCCAGCTCTGGCATTTAACACGTGGATTGAATGTGATGCAGTTGACAACAGTTCTAGACAGTTTTCTGCCAGGCTGGTTAATACATAGCTTATATATGTTTAGCCCAGAGAAGAGAAGACTAACAGGAGACCTTATGAATGCTTCCAAGTATCTGAAGGGTGGGCTGAAGGAGGATGGAGCTGGACTCTTTTCAGTGGTTCCCAGTGACAGGACGAGGAACAATACGTACAAGCTGGAGCACAGAAAGTTCCATTCAAATATAAGAAAAAAAGCTTCTTTGTGGTGAGGGTGGCAGAGCCCTTGCAGAGGCTGCTCAGGGAGGGTGTGGAGTCCCCTTCTCTGGAGACCTTCAAGCCCCACCTGGATGCAGGCCTGAGCGATGTGCTCTGGGCAATCCTGCTTTAGCAGGGGAGTTGGACTGGATGATCTCTAAAGGTCCCTTCCAAAGCTGACAATTGTCTGATTCCGTGATCTTTGTCTACTCTCAGGGTAGCATAATCATCAAAAACCAGGTAAGATCTGTTGTATGTATAAGGATACTGGCTATATTTGCACGTGTGATGCTCAAATCTGACAATTCCATGATTCTGTGATTTTATGTTCAGTCCTCATCAGAAACAGAGACTGTTGGCTCAGCAAAAGGGTTGGTTAGTTCAGCATCACTGCAGGTACAGAGCTTTCTCCTCTGGCTACTGGGAGTCACTGCTAACACTGTTTTTTGAGTTTTTACTTTTTGGATTAGAATAAATTGTCTGAGGACCCTCTTTGTTTTCATGCAGTTTGATTCAACTCATCATGCTACTTAATAACTAGAACTATAAAATTCTTACTCTAGAGCCTTCTTAGTAGTTGCACCACAATTTTGGTGCTGTCCTGGTAGGTATTGGGATGTCAAAAACCTCTGTGTTTTCAGAGAAGGTTGCAAACCCAACTTTTTTCAAGGCACTAGACAAAAAATTCAAAACCCAAGTCACTTACAGCTTGAAGAAAGAGAAAATGAGAAATTTATTTCTTTAAGGAAAAGATGCCAAAATTCAGGAGACGGTTCTAGGAACTATAACAAAACTGAGAAATAGGGTACTCTGGTACGGAAATATATTTCATACTGAATTATGGATTTGTGGCAATAGTCTCTTATTTTGTATAAGCTTCACTTAATGCAATAATCCTTTGAATTCATGCTTCTGAGTTCCTTAAAAGACCTACCAGTGAATACTACCTAAAGTGTTTGTGAACAGAGAGACAGTGCTGCTTTACGTTCCGCCTAATAGTTGCACGTTTCAATAAAGGATATCTTCCAGGTGACAGAGAAAATGCTTTCTTTTGAGCAATTTCACTGATATCTTAACAATGGAGTGACAAAATTCGGTATTAGACCTAGAGCTGCATTCATAACTATCTGGTTTACATTTCTGTGGTGCAGGTTATTAATTAACCCATGCTCCAGGCGCAGCATTGACAATGCTCTTGACTCTGGCTGAAGTGGAGTGATTTACTTGTTTTTGGTATTCTGTGCTGACCTTTCCTGTAAAGATGTATCGTGTTTACATCCTGTATGTGACATGATAGAAAAATCAAACCCTTCTGTTCTACCTGGAAAGCTGTGAATAAATGATGTCCGGCAAATAGGTCATCCAATTCTAGCTTTCATGAAGGCAAGGTGGCCTTTAATTTCTGAGTAGAAGCAATGATATTTCTAGTGCATCGGGAAACAAAAGCTGGTAAGACAGAAACCATTGGTTGTTATGGTTTTTTATGGTTTTAGTCATCAAGTTTTTGTAGGTCTCATCCGTCTTAGAGCCAGCAGTGCTGTGGCTCTCTTTGTCTTAATTCCAGTGCTAAGGTATTCATAGAATCATAGAATGGTTAAAGTTGGAAGGGACCTTAAAAATCATTGAGTTCCAACCCCCCTGCCATGGGCAGGGACACCTCCCACCAAACCAGGTTGCTCAAAGCCCCATCCAGCTTGGCTGTGAACCCTTCCAGGGATGGGGCATCCACAGCTTCTCTGGGCAACCTGTTCCGCTGTCTCACTACCCTCACAGCAAAGAATTTCTTTTTGGTATCTAATCTAAATCTTCCCTCTGACAATTTAAAGCTGTTACACCTTGTCCTGTCACTACACTTCCTCACAAAGAGTCCCTCACCAGCTCTCCTGTAGCTCCCTTCAGATACTGGAAGGCTGCTCTAAGGTCTCCCTGAAGCCTTCTCTTCTCCAGGCTGAACAACCCCATCTCTCTCAGCCTGTCTTCATAGGAGAGGTGCTCCATCCCTCTGATCATCTTTGTTGTCAAACCAAACCTCAACATACACAAGAAGTCAGTAGCACTGAAAAGGCTAAATGCCACTGTAAAGGTGTTTAAGACTCATGGTTGTAGATGACAAGACCCTGAAACGCTGAACCTCTTTATCTCACTGGTTGCACGTATATTTCCTGGCTACATAATACTGACCATGTAATGAGACCAGAGAGAAGGCAACACAGGTGGTGTTCAGAGTAACAGGTTGTTGCTGGGACACTGCTGTGGAGAGCTGTGTCTTTTTCCCTGTTGAGGGATGTTGTTTTGGGTTGTTAGCATGCACCTCTTGCTCCTGCGTGCAGTGGAAGTGGATTGCCTCCGACAGGTTTTTGGTAATTTGTGTGTTGACCAGGTGAGCTAAGAGCACTGGTTTCTGGTGCTGGAGTTGGGTGAGAACATGCCTGCAGTTACAAAACAACCCAATCGTGAGAAGTTTGCTACTAAGTGTACTGTTGAGATTTCTCTCTGGAGTTTTATTGTGTATTTTGAAATTCTGACTCATTTCGCTGCCTCATGTAGAACAAATAAATTCTGAAACAATAAAGGAAGTATCAGTGCTCTCTTAGGAAATCCCATTTCAGAGGAGCACAACATGTACAAAATGACACCTCCTTTTCATTTGCTTTCAAGAAGGTTGATCTCAATTAACAAAACTGATGGCCTTAATGAAGATACTTGAAGCAGTGGTTTCAGAGTTAATAGATGCTTTCATCTGATAGACCTTAGGATCATAGAATGATTCTGGACCAGAAAGGAGAGAGAGTGTATTGATAAACATGGAGAAGGTGCAACATTTAAATATGTGGCAATCCTTAAAACAGTGCTTTTTCAAGCCTGTATGTCACAATTTGCAAGATGTGTGGAGTCAGCAATGCAGTATTTTCATCCTGTGAATATTTGTTGGTCTGCTAGGTGGTAAAAGTATATCGATCCTCACTAATAATGAATTTACTATAGCAAAATGTGTAGACTACAGGCACGTTTTACGGAAGTCAGAGGGCTGAGGACTTTTGATGCAATTTTTTGTTTCCAGTGTTTTCTAGAAAGATCTAATTCTGTTGCCGTTGAAACTGAGACAGTCTCTCTCAAATTCAGTGGGAGCTGGACGTTGCCCATGGATACTTTAATGCCCTGTGTTGTACAACGTTTGCTAACAAAGGGAAAAATTCATATGGCTCTGTGCTGCTTTCATATTTCAGTGGTTTAGGACCTGTAAATAACCTAGACGGAGGGCGATGCATGTTAAAATTATTCTTTTGAATGAATTGTCAGAATTCGTAACAGCACACGTGGCAATATATTTGCATCATCTTTTACTGCTTTGACTTTTTTCTTATGGGTACTTGTCCAGCGGGACCATGATGAAGAATCAAGTTCACAGAATCACAGAATCTTCATGGTTGGAAGGGGCCTTTGAGATCATCCAGTCCAACCATAAACAAACAAACAAACCAACCCAAAAAACAGCACCCCCACCCCCAACACCACCCACACACAAAAGAAACCCCACCACAACAACCACCACACCCAACAATCTCGCCACTAGAGCATGCCCTCGAGTGCTACATCTACAGGCTTCTTAAAGACCTCCAGGGATGGTGACTTCACCATCTCCCTGGGCAGGCTGTTCCAGTGCCTGACCACTCTTTCAGTCAAGTCATTCTTCCTAAGATCTGCTGTATCTACTTTCCCTTTTCACCATAAGTGCTCAGGCCAAAGAAAGGTATGAATAGGAAAGATAATTTCTATACCTTCATGTGACTTCTCAGAGTACCAGGAATCCTCCCAGGAGGAGACTGGCATGCAGAAAAGGGGACCACTTCTCTTCAGACCCAAGAGCGAGCAGTTCTACCACTGGGTTCGATCTCCTTTCTTCTGTCAGCATTTTTCACTTGAAGCCTTGCTCCGTGGAAAGCAGACTTTTGCCAACTCTCTGCCTTCCACTCTAGCATGGAAAGAAGTAGGAGAAAAGTCAGCTTCTGAAGTGTGTTAGGATGCTATCATGTTAAGTAGGGTAATAAAAAGGTGGTGTTGTGATGTATTAAGGTAGTTCTTTTTACTAAACAGTATTAAGATGTACACATATATAGCTTCTTAACATCAAGCTACCACTACATTCAGAACTTTCTATTGTGCTGTAAGTAATTAAGCCTGAGGGTTAATCCACTGATTATTCAACCTGTGCCTGACTCACCCCTGCTTTGATAAGAAGCTTTGATCCCAAAGCTAGGGAAGGGTTTGCCTTTCCTTGGAGCATCGAGTATGGACCCAAACCAGAAACAGACTGGTGGGCTGGGTGCTCCTGTGCTCTTGCTGTTACTCAGCACCTTCGCAGATATCACCCTGGAGAGTCTATTCCTGTCCTCAGAATTTAGATGATTAATGGATTTAGGTTCAAAAAAGGAGTTTAGCTTCGGATCAAATTAGTGTAAAAGCAACCTTTGGTTTGTTGAACCTGTAAAGTGAATTCAGTCTGCTTTCTAAGCCTGCTCAGGCATTTTTAACTTCTAAATTCTTTAATATTTCTCTTCTTAGAGTACATTGCAATTTGGGGTATTTGATGCAGTTATAAAAGCCTTCAGTTCCCTACAGGGAGCTGGGACAGGCAAGTGAGTTTGGTGGATGTAATCTGCATTGCAATGTGTGTACTGGTGAAGCAAGCGAGTGTTTTTTGAGAACCACCATTTGGATTTGATGTGGCTGCAGGTAGATGTATTCTAAGTCCCAGATGGTCCCTTTCAACCTGAATTTCTTATGATCCTCTGTGTCTGAATGCTCTCATCATCCCTGTCGCTGGTGGCAAATCCTTTACTGACAACAGAAGTCCTCTGACTTAAGAGGAGTTATAACAGCTTATACCAGTTGAGACACTGCCTCCTAAAGTATTCACACATCCACTCTTCTGGGTTCTGACATTCACAGGAAAAATATAACAGAAACTCCAAAGCAGTCAGTCATATTTTGCAGCTGGTTTTTCCATATGGTATAGCTGTATGTGAGAAAATGTTGACTGCAAGCTGGTATCTCTATAGTTTCCAACTGCTTAAATAAATAATTCGAAGGATATTGGGAACTGATAAATGCGGAGCATTTCCAAAATCTTCAGGCTATTGAAGGTCTTCTGGACAACAACTTTTTAGCAATAAAGTATGTGCTATAGTGTAGCACAGATTTTATTGCAAATCCTAGGAGCTGCAAAGTCCAACTTGTAATACAGGCAGAGATAAAGAAAAGCAACCCATTTTGTTTTGTCTATTCTGAGTTTTTCAAAAGCTGTTGATACAAGATAAAGAAAGATAATTTTGATGTATCTGCCAAAGAAACAGTTATTTCACAGCAGACTGCAAGATGCACCAGCCAAGCTAAACGAGATAGCTAGTGCTATTGTTTTTTAATAGCTATTTCCTTGCAAAATATGAAAATGTTAAAAGAGTTGGAAAACAGCAAAAGTCTTAAGCCGTCTATGTAAGGGCATGGATTTTCTGCAAGTCTAGACTGCCTTCATCTGCATGGTTTCCAGTGGAGGTGCACTGTTCTTGGTTGCACTTCCTTGTATTTCAGATTCGGACATTGGTCAGGCTGAGTTGAACTGGACCTTGGCCATAAAATATACCTGTCTCTGGCTGGAACATGCAGATGACTGATAAAATATACCCAGAAATTTTAGCATAGAGAATACATCTTGGGTGGGCTACCTTTTCAGTATGAACCTGTGCATTCTTGCAAATCGTGACACTATTTATCAGGTAGCTCCTGAAATTGCTTTTTGTTCTTGACATATTGAATGCATATTTTAAGATGTAAAATGTAACTGAAAAGTGTTTCCAATAATGTAACTGAAATGTGGTTTCACTTCCTTGCTTTTTTTTTGGTGTTTTTTTTTTTTTTTTTCCAGGCAGAGGGTTCTAGGCTCCAGAGAGAATTGAGAGGATATTTAGCAGCCATCAAAGGTGAGTTTTAAGTTTCATGTCATGTTTTTATGATGCAAACTTTTCTAAAAAAAATTGAGATAAGTAGGCTTGTTTAAGGTATACAAAGACAAATAGAAGTAATCTTGCTTTTGTCATTAGCAGTCCGCATTTCGGCATTGGATTCAGGCTTGTCCTGGTTGCTAGGGATTCTGCACCTTGGATGTCAACTGATGTGTGTACAGTCTTGTATGCGCTGCTCGTCCTTGGCGGTCCTTGGCGTGCAGGACTGCTGCCCAGAGTCTCACGTTGCATGCATTCGAGCACCCACAACTTCTACACATCTTGTTACTCATCTTTGCAAATGCTGGAATATGACATACCCCATGCAAGGCAAGGGATTGCTTGATCTCCATGACCGTAACATTGCCAGGTATTACTAGTTGCATGATGACTGCCCTCCAAAACCACACTCCATGCTACGATGAGATTCATCATGTATTTCTAACTGCTTAATGCATTTATTTTTTTTTAAAGTTTAAAAATCAAATGTGATCTTTTTCAATACTACATTGAAAATCCCAGTAGCAGAAGCACACTGGTCAGTGATTAAATATCAGTGATTAAGTAAACAGCTATTTAAATACTAATGAACATTTGTAAATCCAGCACATTCAGCATCATATGCAGAGTGTTCTCTTTCTCACGCCACCTCTCTTTGTAGGAGTTGGAGGCCTGGTGCTAAAGGGAAAGGAAAAAGAGTTGGTGACCAACAGAGAGACCATAATGGCTTCTTGAGATAGATACATATAAATATATATTTGATATATGTGTGCTAAATATATATATGTGTGTGTATATTTTTAACCTGTCTCCAATCCAGTAAGGAAAACTTTACAAATGAGTATTAACAACCTTGGAAATCCCTGTGTCATTATAAAGCTTCAGCAGTTGTTGACAGGCAGGTAAGAAAGGTCTTTTTGATGGGAATTGTAAAACGTGAGCAAAGCAGTAGCTTAATGTCCTTGCCTGTCTGTTTTTTGCTGGATGGGCTGGGAAAAATCCTGTTCCAGACAAAAGATATTTTTGTAGAATCATAGAATGGTTAGAGTTGGAAGGGGCCTTAAAGATCATTGAGTTCCATCCAACCCCCCTGCCCTGGGCAGGGACACCACCCACTAGACCAGGTTGCTCCAAGCCCCATCCAGCCTGGCCTTGAACGCTCTGAGGGATGGGGCTTCCATAAATTCCCTGGGCAAGCCGGGCCAGTGGCTCATCACCCTCCCCAACCACATTTTTTCCTAATATCTAATTTAAATCTCTCTTCTTTCAGTTTAAAGCTGTTACCCTTCATCCTATCACTATACTCCCTGATAAAGAGATAAAGAGTCCCTCCCCATCTGTCCTGTAGGCCCCCTTCAGGTACTGGAAGGCCATCATAAAGTATCCCTGGAGTCTTCTTCAGGATGAAGATCATCTTCATGGTCCTCTACTGGAGTTGCACCAACAGGTCCATGTTCTTCCTGTGCTAGGGGCCCCAGAGTTGGACATGGTACTGCAGGTGGGGTCTCACCAGAGCAGAGTAGAAGGGTAGAATCACCTCCCTCAACCTGCTGGCCACACTTCTTTTGATGTAGCCCAGGATGCAGCTGGCTTTCTGGGCTGTGGGTGCACATGGCCAGCTCATGTTGACCTTCTCATCCATCAACACCCCCAAGTCCCTTTCCTCAAGGTTAATTTCAATCCATTCTTTGCCCATTCTATATTTGTGCTTGGGATTGTCCTGACCCAGGTGAAGGACCTTGCACTTGGCCTTGTTGAAATTCTTGAGGTTTGCCTGGGCCCACCTGTCAACCCTGTCCAAGTCCCTGTGGGATTTTGTCTTGTAGGGTTTTGCACAATATAATTTTGTCTAAGAGGAAATTTCAGCATTAGTCATTTCTGGGGACCCACTGGATGCTGATTTTTCTTTCTTATTTTTCAGTCATCCCTTCCCCGTACCCATTATGAGATAGATACTCAGAAGAAGCATGATGAGGCTGTTTGTTGGCCATATGGCTTTTCTGTCATGTAGGCTGACTGTTTACATGCTGCTTTGATTTCCGTCTTGGTGACAACAGTCCTCCTCTCCATGTTTCATTTTCTCTCCAACTATTTCTCTTCTTTTCCAAATACTCTATGCATTTGTGGTCCTTTTGCTGGTTTACTATCTAGTGGGCTACTCTTTGCACCAACTTTTGATTTAACGGCGCAAAATTTTTTAGTAATTTTTAGTTTTGCTGTTTTAGCCATGCTTTTCTGTTCAGCATCCTTCTCTTGTTGCAGCCTGTAAGTCTGTATTTGAAAATATAATTTGGACTGACTTTCTTACTGCGAATGAGAAGTGTTTGCTAACACCTCAGTATCTTCGTGTCTTAAAAAAGACCCAGTCAAAAGTAACTCTCTGAAGCCTTAAAAATGTTATTCTCCAAAGCCAACAAGCCACCAGTGGGTATCCTTGGCACACGTGTTGTTGGCACACCTTCACGCTGTGGGGTGGGAGGACAGCCCAACATGGCCCAGTCCATGAACACTGCTTTCCCAAAGCTGACTAGTTCTGCAGTGGCAAAGATCTCTCCAGATTTGGGATGGCAGAAGCAGATCCAGCAACTGCTGTGGTCTCATCGTTCTTATTAGTAGAAGGACTATGGTAACCCCCATATTTGGGCACCAGAATGGGATTTCTGCACCTAGGATGTCTGAGCCTTGGAGGCATGCTTTCATCAGAGGCTCATTTTGCTCAATTATATCATTGGAAAATAATGCACTTGACATCCTTCTACTCTTACAGGTGTAAGAAAAGCAGTTCATTTTAAAGGTTTTCAGGAATTGGCAAAAGAGCTTATGAGGCTAATATGTTGTGAACTACAGCAATAAGTTTTATTTTGCTGCATGACTTTTGAGTGATTGGATGTTGGAAGTACAAGATCTGGGAAAATTTGAACAAGAATGGTCAATTGAGCCTTCTTATGACCCTCTATCCCTTCATTTTAATATACTTGATGGTTAAAGGTTTAGTACCTCACATTCTTAAAAGAATTTTGGCTGTATGCCCCTCGCTCAGAGGTGCTTTTTAGCAGTAGCTGGATCTTGATTTTTACAGCTCTTGACTTAAGGATGGGGAGGAAACATGTCATAAAACTGTTGAACTTGTGAATGGTTTTTAAGTGCTGTTTTATTTCACTTGCATGTAGTTTAACATCTGCTATGTACCGGTGGGGTTTGTACTGACAAGACTGTGTACTATCCCCCGTAGCTGTACTCATCTCATGCCTCATCTTCTGTCTCTTCCAGTCTCCTTAGCAACGTATATCTGTGTTCTCTACTTCATTATTATATTTTTTTTTAAGCTTTTGAGAGCTGTGGGTTACCTGAATAGTTTTATGGGCTAATTGTGAAAGAAACCCTAAATCAGCCTCCTATTCTCTACTCTGAGTGCAAGTGCCAGTGCAGATTGGGAGATACAAACCTTGATCTTCATGCAGTTGGCAAGGTGGCAGAGGTAAAAAGGAATCCTGCATTGTGAAAAAGAAGCACCAATAATAACTGGTCTACAGGAAGGCAAGGGTGAGATTTTGGAGGTCTGTAAGCTGCCTAGTTGTCAGTCTATGGCTGGCAGAACTGCACATATCCTCCAGACACCCAAATCTTAAAATCAATCATGTAATTTCTTAGAAGCAGTGAAACTATTCCATCACATCTCTGTAAAATTTAGTAATGAATTATGAAATGATTGAATTGTTGCAGTGGGAACTGTAATGTGTAACTAGCAATAACAGACACAACCCTTATGGCAGGATAGGTCATTTCCCTGGAGAGCCGCACCTGAAGCTCTCTTCCCCACTCAAATAATTAAATATTAAGAGCCAGGCCAAAGTGCCTCGCTCCATCAGTAAAACAGAATTTTCTCCATGATTCAGCTTGGATTAGCTTGATGGGGAGGGAGGAAACCCCACCATGTAGGGGCTCTACGGCCAATATGGAGTCCCAGGTTGGTCTCGATCTCCATGGGAGCTTGAGTACATTGGAATTGTGAAAGAGTCACCTACCCTCTGCCATCTCTAGGGTGCTTAATGGGAATGTCTCTGCACCACCATCCCCAGGGTACTTATCGCATGGGCGTCTCAAGGAGTCCTTTTGGGTTCCGGGGACAGGGGCTCTTTCCCATAGAAAGAGGCATGGTTTCATCCAAGAGCCTCAGACTTCAGTAACTGCATTATTTAGCATCATTTTTCCTAAGCTATTCAATTCTTTTGGGATATGTAGTTATTAAATAAGTGACCCAGTTACCAAGAAGAAGCAGTACTAAAGTAAGCAATTGGTATTAAATATAAATTTCTAACTGTTCATCAGCAGTAAAAATTCATTTTGCATTCCTTAGTACTTAAATGACTTGCTTTAAACAATTTAGCTTTCTCAGTGATAGCAGTTAAAAACAGCAGAGACAGCCTGCAGTCTACGGCTGAGACACTAATCCTCTTAACTTTAGTGCTGAATAATGCATAAAAGGTATCAGTGAATAAGAAATAATTCTGTATGAAAACCAGCCAATTAAAAAAAAAAAAAAAAAAAAAAAAAAGATAAAACATCAGACATTGTGAGTTTATGACCACAGCCGTGAAAACGGAGCGGAAGCCTCTGGATTGGTGTTTACCTACACAGTTGGAGTACTGCAGGAAACCTAGTGTAGATGCACTAGGAGGGCAGTAAGATGGAGCCCCTGATTGAAGAAGCCAAGTACTTCCCACTTGCCTTAATCTGCAGCTAGATTTGATTGATTATATATATATATATTTTTTTTTTTTTTTTTTACAGGAATATGGTATAATGGAGGATTACCAGATTCTCAGAACTTGGGGAAAAAAAAAATTGTTAAAGTTGGTGCCACTTTGATATGACTCAAGCGTGGGATATTAAGCGCCTTTTACTTGCTCTCTGAAGTAGATACATGCCTCAGTCGTGTAGTACTTAAAAAAGAAAGTCTGCGGAGGAAAACAAGCTCTTCCTGAGCCTGGTCTTTGACTGAGTGGAGTGCAAGCCGCAGGAGGGGTTAGCCAGCGGCTCTGCTTGCCGCAGGAGCCTGCGTGGCAGGTTCAGCGTGCTTAAGGGCAGAAGTTCAGGTATCAGAAAGGATCAGGCATGAGCTGGGATGTGCAAACCTTCCTGGTCTGTGCGTTCGCCCTGCGTGGACAGAAGCAGTCACCTTAAACACGGCAATAATGTGCTGATTTCACCTTACCTCCCTAGTTGATTAATTTCCAGTCCTGCCTGGAAAAATATGTGAAGATTGTCTGTATTTTACTGTAAACTGGCATATTATAGGCAAATAAAAAGCCCCTTTATTCAGGAACGCTTTTTAGCTGGTGGTACATCATCCTAAGCATTAACCACATAGGAGAAAAGGAGGAAATGCATCTTAAGTTAATTTCTATGAAATGTATCTTAAGTTCTTGTGCTGTATCAATTCTCTGAGCTGAGCTCTGTTGTTAAAAAGCACCCCCAAGACAATTCCTGAAGAGATCAAGTATTCTGTTTTGGCTCAGCACCTTTTGTGCTTGTGCCCTCTGAACACCAGGGTTTCCTTTCTACTTGTTCTTCGTTCCTCCTCTTTCCCACGCCTTTCTCTCTCTTAAACCCAAATTCTAAGAACACCTATCTACTTCATGCTTTTTCAGCATCTTTTTTCCTATCCTACCAATTCCACAGAGCACCATTTTTATATTAGGAAGTGTGCATTACTGCATTTATTTTCCTGTCATATCTGGCGTGTATGTTTTGGAGTGCATGGTGGAATAGATACTGAACTAGGTCAAGCCTGCTCTTCCAGATGTTCAGGTTTCAAATGAATTCTCCTCTTCCACTCCTGAACATCACTTTGTGCAAAAAACAGAAATACCAATGCTGTTGCTAAATTCAGCCACTGAACAATTAAATCTGGAGATCACGCTAGAGATACTTTCAAGACAACGCGGATGTGCTGCAGCAAACAGACTTTGTCTGGAGAAAATACGTGATTTTTAGGGAAAAAAAATTAATGATAGGTAACAAAATTAGCAGCTGTGTTCAGATTTTGCAAAGAAATAAAAACAAAGTTGTCATTTTAAAATTACTGATTCTGACCTGACTCTTGGCATGTTAGGACCCGTATTCAACATCTAGTGGCTTGGTGCTCCATCAAAATGGAAAGGCAAACTCCAGTGCCTTCACTGAGGGCAGTCATTTATTCACTGAGGTCAAACTGATCTCAATGAAGATAGATGTAGGCTCTTTCTCATAATGTCGTTGAAGCTACTTTCTGCTTAAGCCAGCTCCTCTGTGTACTACTACAGTAGTCCCTGTTCTTGTTTCACCTCTGGTAGCAAGAGCTCCATATGTGATTGATGCAGTTTGGCTCAGCCCACTTCTCTGTAGACAACACCCTGCTGCAAGTGTAAATAAGCATTGGGCCCCACATACTTCTCAACTTACTGGATGAACATAAACCATAATCATGCTTCATGAACCAGGTCCATTTCGGCCCTCCTCCCAAGTCCAGGTATCTTTTTTCCTTGACATGGTCTCAGCTCTTACCAGTCCTTTGCTTCAGTATGAACACACCTTTAGGTCATCATCATTAATGTTGCCACAACAATAACAAGCTTAACCACTCTCATTTCACACATGAAAGCTCTTGAGACTTAAATATATTTGAAAACAAGGGAGCAGAGAAATCCTGAGATAATGCTCTATCTGCGTGTGACCTCCTCCATTTGGGGGAGCAGTTTTATTTAGTGCAGACCTTGACTAAATTTTCTCCAGACTCCATTTCTATAGGCAGCAATTCCATAAATCTCTACTATTTTAACAGTGCCACCTTGGAAATGCCTCCTCTTCCACACAGGTTGGTATGGAAATAGTCAGGGCTACCCTCTGAGTTGTTAGTTGTGCTCAGATACATTTAGTTCAGAATAGAAAATGGAATCCC
Source organism: Nycticryphes semicollaris (assembly GCA_013400055.1). Taxonomy (NCBI): domain Eukaryota; kingdom Metazoa; phylum Chordata; class Aves; order Charadriiformes; family Rostratulidae; genus Nycticryphes; species Nycticryphes semicollaris. The sequence continues at coordinate 45,095 of VXBJ01001070.1, forward strand.
TAATCTAATAGATACCTTTTTTCTGCATATAAATATGAGCTAGTACTTCTGTGAGGGACATTCCTCATTAACCTGGGGGAGCTGGGTGAAAATAAAGGTTTTGTTCCAGCTCTTGAAAATGATACTCTAAACATGCTAGAGGGTACAGTTGGTACATGTGGGTCAAAATAAAGATATTTAACAACTGTTTCTTGTAGTTAGCTATTATATGTTCCTCCTTCTGTCTAACTACAGGGATGCAAGATGCCTCAAAGAAGCTTACGGAGTCTCTTCATGAAGTGTACGAGCCAGATTGGTATGGACGAGAAGATGTGAAAATGATTGGTGAGGTAAGCTGTGTGGAAAGGGGAAAAGATATTTTGTTTGCAAATCTGAGCTGTTGAGGAGAAGTGTGCATCCAAAATTTCCCTTAATTCTTCATTGCACATTAAATCTTGTTTTCTGAGCATAGATACTCTTGGTCTTTGAAATGCACCTCCTGCTGACCAGATGCTGCACTTGCAATGTCTATTTTACGAATTAGTTGATGTAATCTCCTACTAAGCCCAACATCAGTGTGAGCAGAATTGGTGCGCGTAGCAACTGCTTGACAAGTTTGTGTAACGTGTTGTACATGTGGTTTTATAGTCAGGATTCTCAATTCAATTGAGTGTTAAAAATTATGAAATCTGCTTATCTTTGTGTGCGATGTAACCACTGTTGAGCCAGTGGCACTAAACAGGACATCTGATGGGACACTAGCGTCTCTCTGGCAAGAATCTGGAATTCAAGGGCAAATTAGGCTGCAGGGCAATATTCATTTTAGCCTTTTTACCTTCCTCCAGTGCTTAGAGATGAATAGGTTTTTCTAGAGGACACTGCAGGAACTTGACATGCTCTGAAATGCCAGCTTAGACAGCCTTAATTCTAGGGGAAGTCTGTCAGCAGATGTGCTGGTGGTGGCAAGAAAGTGGAAACTGTTATCAGTGCAGCTTTTAAGCATCTGACATTCAGTTTGCAAGGCCTCCTGGATAAGATAATTAACAAGGATCTGGAAGGCAGAGCAGTCTTACCAAATCTGCGCAATGATGCTTTTTCTTCTCTGTGGTTGCCTTCCTTTGTGCCATTGCCACTAAGACCAGTCTCAGGGCAGGTAAGACTGCGCTGGGAAAGGGATCTGCAGCAAAGGCAGCCGTGGAGAAGCCCCTTGGGAGGCTTTTTGGAAGCCGGGAGGAGCTCTATGGTTCTGCTAGGGGCTGTCAACTGGAGGGCGGGCTGCTGAGGGAGCTTGGGCAAAGCTGACACCTCCTGCAGTTGATCAAACCACCAGGTTATCAGAAGCCTCAGGGAGGGCAGAGACTAGTCTGATTCCACAGAGTGGGGCTTGTTGCTAGCAGACATCCAGCCATGGTTGCTATGCAGTTGAAGGCGGTTAGAAAAGCTGTGGGTGCTCAGACAGAGGCCCCTTGCAAACGTATGGCATCCAGGCCCCTGGCTGCAGAGAGGTCCGGAGCCTGGCACTTGCAATGGAGGGCGGCAGAGGACATCACCTGTGTCAGATGGGACCAGGTGAATGACCTGCTCATCCAGGTGACTGAGCTGAAAGACCAAGTGGAGAGGTTGAGGAGTATCAGGGAGTGTGAGAGAGAGCTTGACTGGTGGAGCCACTCCCTGAGAGAAAGGGAACAGGTTAAGGCCCCCTATAAATCACAGGACTCCCTCCCTTCTTGTCAGCAGGCAGGGGGAGGGGGTCTCAGGGAAGGAGGGGAATGGAAACAGGTCCCTGCTCAGGGAAGTAGGCAAATCACCCCCCGGCCACTCACACCTTCCCAATTACCCTGGCAATCATGAATGAGGAAATTAACAGGAAGAGGCAACAGGTCAACTCATGGCTCCAGGGCTGGTGTTATTGGCAAGGCTTTGGGTTTTTTGATCATAGACTGCTATACAAGACACCTGGCCTGCTGGTGGCAGGTAGGATATACTTGTCCCAGAGGGGGGAAAGAATTTTGGGGCAGGAGACAGAGCTTTAAACTAGATATGAGGGGGGAAGGGGAGATAACTGCGCCTGTCAGGATTGACCCCAAGGGGAACATGCCAGAGCTGGAAGGACAGCAGACTGCTGAGGACTCTTGCTCTGCCATTTCATGTGGAAGAAGGGACAGATGTTTAGAAATCATGGAAGCACCTGTGAAGGGTCTGGTAGGAAATGGGGCTCACGCTCACAAAAAAGTGTTGGAATCATTAACTCATCTGAAGTACATCTACTCCAATGCATGCAGTATGAGCAAGAAACAAGGGGAGCTTGAAGCCATGATGTGCCAGGAAAACTATGACATAGTGGCTATCACAGAAATGTGGTGGGATGCCTTGCACAACTGAAGTGCCACAGTTGATGGCTACAAGCTCTTCAAGAGGAATAGACAAGAAAGGAGAGGCAGTGGAGTGGCCCTGTATGTTAGAGAATGCTATGAGAGCTCAGAAATCAAGTATAGCGATGATGGGGTTGAGAGCGTTTAGATTATGATGAAGACCAATAAGGCTGATATCACTGTGGGATTCTGCTATAGACCTCCCAATCAAAGTAGTGAGGTGGTTGAAGCTTTCTATAAGCAGATGGGAGAAGTCTTGCAGTTGCTTTCTGCTGTTCTCGTGGGGTACTTTAACCTCCTGGATATCTGTTGGGAATGTTAACACAGCAGAGAGGGAACAATCCAGGAGGTTCCTGGAGCGTGTGGAGGATAACTTCCTCATTCGGTTGGTAAGTGAGCTGACCAGGGAAGGTGCCCTCCTGGACCTGCTCCTTGTGAGCAGGGAAGAACTTGTGGCGGAAGTAAAGGTTGGAGGCCGTCTAGGGCACAGTGATCATGAGATGATTGAGTTCTTGATCCTTGGAGAAACAAGGAGAGGGGTTAGTAAAACTGCCACCTTAGATTTCTGGAGGGCAAACTTTGACCTGTTCAGAAGACTGCTTGACAATATCCCTTGGGAGGCTGCCCTGAATGCTATAGGAGTCCAGGAAGGCTGGACATATACTTCTTTTTAGAAGTTTTAAAGGCACAGGACCAGGCTGTCCCTGTGTGCTGAAAAACTAGTAGGTGGGGAAGGAGACCAGCCTGGCTAAATAGGGACCTTTGGCTGGATCTCAAAACAAAATGAGAGTCCTCCCCCTTTGGAAGAGGGGTCAGGTTTCTCACGAAGCCTATAAAGATGTAGTGAGGCTATGCAGGGAGAAAATTAGGAGAGCCATTTTAAAAATGGCCAAGCAAAGCTAAACTTACAAATCCTTGCAAATGATGGGAAAACACACTTCATTTTTTCTTTCATTTTATTTATTCTTCTATATTTAGTTGTACTACTTCTCTCTGTAAGGAAAGTTCATCATCACTGAACATAGACATAAGAACTAAGGCAACTTGACATTCTGCATTGTTTACCCTGAGGAAGACCTTGAATCTGTCATGTCCTTATTTTCACATAGCAGTTACTATTTGAAAGAATGAAAACACAAACTAGTTATTGTGCTAAATCTTCTTTTGTCGTGGATTTAAAACTTGCAATATCAGGTATTCCTTTTCATTTACTTTGTAAGTACACTTCGATTTTTTGCTATAAAGAACATTTTAGAACTTCAGGAAGATAAATCGTTACCAAATACGTTTGTATTTCTCCTGGGTTTGGAGTGGAATTAAACTACTAAGCAAATTTTTCTCTTTTCTACCTGTACAGAAATGTGATGAACTTTGGGAAGACTTCCATCAAAAACTGGTGGATGGATCATTGTTGACCTTGGATACATATCTAGGACAATTTCCTGATATCAAAGTACAGTAATGATTTCCTATAAAGGGCAATTTGTAAAATTACTATTGAGTCATAAAATAATTAGAAAATGAAATTACAGGCAAAGAAAAATAAAAAGGGGGGGAGGCGGGAGTCATTATCTTTTGCAATGTAAAAGATCTTGTTCTCTAAGTAAATCCCCGATGTTAGGCTGCACTCATTTTCCAAGTGAACAAACATATTTTGCAGGCAGTAGTACTTGGAAGTAAATTAGCCTTTGTAGATAAAACCTCTTATATTTTTTCCTGCTCCTGTTTGGTATGAGATCATTCTGACTGACTTCAACAGGGACACATTAAGGTCTTCAGCTGTTAAAATACCAGACAAATTAGCACCTGAAAAGCAGGCCTTTTGTTACTGGCTAGACGCACCTGTGGGTATCTAAATAACTTTCTTTTAACTAAACCAGGGTTCCTGTCTTTTAATTAGTTATAAAAAGATTTTGTAACACACCTCAGATTCTAGCCTCTCCCAGCTGCTTTGTCTGGTGCACAGTCCAGGGAGATGGCTGCTAAATGAAATGTGTGGGGATAAAAAATGATTACAGGTGAGAGGTAGGTGCCTTTATATTTTAATGTGACTATGGATGTGGCTGGAAGTTCTTTGTGTGATGGTTTCTAATAGAGTAGGCATCATGTGGTCACCCCCTTTGTTATTTATCTCAGGGATTAAATTAAAAATAATAAAAAAATCCCAATGTTACTGACATTCAGTTCCAAACTTGCTTGTAAATCTAACTTCACTTATGCCCTTTCAGCATGGGGAATTGACGTGGAATATATAGCTTTGTAAAGCTGGTACATATCAAAAGAATTATATCAGGTAAATTAGAATTCCTATTGTATGTTGAATGCCAGTTATCTTAGTTATGTGTCAGAGCAACTACACTAAGAGGTATATTTTAAGCATTTTTCCAATCCTGGAAAAAAAATATGTTGTTTATTTATTAAATTTGCACATTATATATAAGGGAAAAAGATGGTGTTGCCGTGAGTTTAAAAGGTCAGCTTATTCTGGAGAATGAGACAAGGCTGGCATAACGTGGTAATCTCAGTTCCAGGGCTTGTAAGCCCTACGCCTGCAAAAACCTCTTCCAAACCATCTGTAACTGGATTCCTTATATAAAATAAGGTGATTAGTTTGTCTCTTTTACCATGTCCCTTTGAGGTACAATAATTCAGATATGAATAGCAGATATGGGAAAATAAAAAAATATGTCAAAAACTGAGGTGACAACGTAGGTAAAATAGTTTTTGAAAATAGTGCCATTTATGCTGACTTTTATTTCTACCCATGTACAGACTCGCATTGCAAAACGAAGCAGAAAGCTAGTGGACTATGACAGTGCAAGGCATCATCTAGAAGCCCTGCAGAGCTCCAAAAGGAAAGACGAAGGCAGAATTACCAAGGTAGCACAAAGAGAAGGGTGCTGGCAGAAGATTTCAGGGGCTCTGGTGGCATTTGTTTTTGTGCAGAGACCGAGCACGAAGTTTCTTGTTTGTTTTTTTTTTTCTGTTTCCCTCTCTTGGAAATGGAAATAATGATATCCTTAAGCATAAATACATATCAAGCATTTTGGTGCACGCATCCTGTTTGAGCCCTCTTTCTCTTCTGATGAGACTGAGGGGGGCGGCCAGTCCTGTGTTGGCCTGCGTGGTGTGGGGCTGAGTCACATCCTTTGTTAATGAAAAGTTTAAAAGACCCACCAAAACAAAAATGCACAAAAACAGTTTTGGCAGGTTTTGCTGTCGTAGCGATTGCAGAATTCATTCTGTTCCGTTTTGTTTTAGGCAGAAGAAGAATTTCAAAAAGCACAGAAAGTGTTTGAAGAGTTTAACACTGATTTGCAAGAAGAGTTGCCATCTCTGTGGTCACGGTAAGCCAAGGCAGACACTCTCTGGAAGGCCTAAAGGGGGAGTAAGGAAAGGGACGCAGGAGATTTTAATGAGCTGATAGAAAATGGTTTGATGGTTCCTTGAAGATCCCATCCCTTATCTTTTTGAAATAATAAAAGGGAAAATGCCTGCAAATGGTCAAAAATTATACTTTTATAAATGTACTTAGGCTTATTTCTTTCAACGTGTCTTGGCATTTAAGATTTGTTATTGTATCTTCATTCTGAGGTGCAAAAGGTCTTCATTTTATGGTTAGATAACTGTGTCAGAGCACAGAACAGCAAATCGGGACTACAACCCACTGCTTCCATAACCTTTCTCGGACACCTTGGTGGTGGGTACCTGATCCTTTCAATTAAAAAAAAAAAAAAACACTTGGTAATAAATAGGATCCGATATTTACACTGTCAAAAGTAACTGTACAGAGCAGCCACGTGTTTTTCTAGATATGCAGTGAGTCTGCTTTTAGGTCATTTTTCTGTAAGAGACCTTACAAATGTATAAAGATTTTATGGCAGTTGTTTCCATGTTCCTACAAGGACTACCCAAACAGTACAAGAAGGGAAAAACAACATTTTAACTAGATCAGCATACACATTTTGTAGTTTTCGGACTACGTCTGCGATGGAAAAGATGGTATAGATCATTCATTTGAGATGTTTAGTCATGAATTGTGCTCATGTAGAAAATACTGCAGACAAGATGAAAGGGAGAACAAAAGCAGTAGAAGAATAAGCGTCTCATTAGTGTTCCATGCTCTTTAACAGAGGACAGTCTGAAGTGGAAACGTGTTGTGAGTCACTGAAGTATTGTTTGTCTGCTTTACCTTCTAAATTAATTCCTTTTAAATTTCAGATCAGTAGAGGCTTCTCTTGCTGTGTTTCTGCCTATTTCAGTTGAAAAGCCTCTTAGCAGTTCAAGATACTTATTTTATGGGCTTACTCAAAGTAAAACTGCATATGAAGAATTGAGAGTAAGGGCTCTTTTATTTCAATATGTGTGTTGCCCCCAGACTAGTCTCAGGGAAAGGCAGAATTTAATTTGAGTAATGGGCATAATTTGGAAACAATTGCTTTCAGAGTCCTCTTTAGTTATTACAATTCTTCAGGGAGAAAATAATCCATTTGACATTTTGCAGGCTTATTATGCAAAAGTTGGTGGGGTTTTTTAACACAAATTTGGAGAAATTACAAATGGAAATTTTAAATAGGAAAAAGAGTAATTCAAAACCTAAGAAAACCCTACCTACTTTGGAAGTGTACAAGAGGTATTTAATCACTCACCCCAAGCAAGAAGATTTTTTTGATGTGCGCAAAAATGTCTAGTCTATATTAGAAATTATTTTCTCTTACGTACGTATGCATGTGTTGCAGGGCTGATTTCTTTAAGGCGGGCTGAGCATGGGACACCCACCCCAGGCTGTACTGAGCTGAATACCTTAAAGCTGCCTCCAGGTGTGCCTGCATCACCCGGGTGCTGCCGTGAAGTCTAGGGCACAGGCACTGGTGGAGTGGAGCTCCCTCCTTTCAGTCAGTGTTTACCTGCCGTCTGGTGGGAGATGGGGTGCCCAGAGCACCTCACCTTCCCTGTGCTGGTGCCGCACTCGTGCCAATCCTTTTCCAGTCTTCCCCTTCTCTAAAACAAGCTGCAGCCTGCCACTGTGGAGTAGTCTCCTCTTGGTTCACCTCTGTGCAGTGTGCAATATGATGGCTCTTAACACAAACAGAAATAATCATGAGCAAACTCTATCTGAAATTGTGACATTTGATCCAATTATTTGCTTTACTGAGAATAATAGGCAAGAATGTTGCTTGTAGTCTGGAAAAAAATAATTGATGTGCCTTTGTGGCCTTGCCACCCCTATCTTTTATTCTCTCTTTCCTTTCTTTGTTCCATCCTCTGTAGACGAGTTGGCTTCTATGTGAACACCTTCAAAAATGTATCCAGCCTCGAAGCCAAGTTTCACAAGGAAATAGCTTTAGTAAGTAAAAATGAATATCTAATGTGTAATGGATTATGTGATATGCATAAAAGCAAGCAAATATCTTGTAATGCAGTTGTAAAAGCCTAGCAGAAGTACACATGTGAATTTGCCTTAGGTCCAGATGTGTAGTGTAACCTTTGTATGCGGTTCCACTTGCCTCTTTTGCACTTTCCTTAAGGGAAGGGCAGCCCATACACTTGATTATTAGTTGTAGCACTAAATTCACTTTCCATTCTGATGACTTCTCCATTCTTTATAGTATACTCTCACCTTTTTTTTTCCTTGTCCAATGGATAAGCATCTCATTGCTTTAATCCATACAAGAAGAACGCGTCACACGTTCCCTTCAAGAAAATGTCAGCAATGCAAGGTTCTATCTGTGACTGAAAGGCAAATCGAGCTGTTTCAATGAGGATCTTTTGCATGTACTTTGGTAAATGGTAGTGTATTATCTATAGTAACCTACTAATAGGAACCCAAATTGTTTGGGAAAGTTGCTTGACTGAAGTCCCCTGTAAATTTGGATTAGGTTTTTGAGTAGAAAACATGAATCTTTTCAGCTACCCATATAAATGTTTAATTAAAATTACAGTTGTTAATATTATTAATATTTAATTATTATTGATTTAAATGTTTGATGCTTTAAGCATTAGGTGACCTCCTTCATCAAAGAAAAGGCAACAGTCAGTCGCACTTATAAACTTGTTCTCTGAAAACCAGCTTATGCTTTTGAAGAAAGCTGTTATCTTTGATTCGATGAATTTCAGTAGGTTTCCACTTAGGCTTTTGGTATAGGTGGCATGGAGTATTTTTTGAAGGGTCTATATGCCATTTTAAATTTAGCAGATTTTATATCATCAGGTTATGATTTATCATACCAGATTTATCGCCTGTGTTTTTAATCATGACTATAGTGCTTCAGATAAACTCAGCCAAGTGTTTTGTTTCCTCAGCTATGTCACAAACTATATGAAGTGATGACGAAGCTGGGAGATCAGCATGCAGATAAGGCCTTCACCATCCAAGGGGCACCAAGGTGAATTTGCTGCTGCCAGTGCAGTATTTCCGACTCTTTTGCTTGCAACAAATGTACCCTTTCTGCCATAATTTGATGTCTCAGTACTGTAATAGTCATAGGCAGCAGAGGCTGCAATTATAAAACAGTGAGACTTATCAAAACACAATGGTATTTAAAGTCAATACATAAATCCTGAATTTCCAGCCAAGTCCAGCTTATCAGAAGCAAAAAGAACAGTGTTATAGCTGCTGCTAATTTGCCCTCAAGTTGGACTTGGCAATAATTAAGATGGACTGAACAACATAACGCCTGCCTTAAACATATGGATGATATTTTTATGTTTGTTTTGATCTCACTTTGGAAGAACAAAGAACAAAATATTGAACCTTCTGACCAAATGCAAAATTCAGAGCTACTTTATTAAGAACATGTCCAAAATTTTTGTTTTGGATTAGTTCCGTGTTAATCCATGCTCCTATATACTTACACACTGCCTCCAGAGTTGTTAGCTCATGCATTACCACTTCCAAATGCCTTAGGAAGGACTCACGAGCTGCACTATGTTTCCATATAAGATGTGTAAACTACTTTTATGGGGTGAAAAATAATGTAGTGTTGGAAAACTTCAAGCAGTTTTTGTAATAAATATTTTGTCCACCTGTATCTCAATGCACATGCTTATTCCTGCTGAATTACAATCAATAAGAGAAAAAAATAACTTGCTGCAAATGAGTAGACATAAATAATGTGGTGTGATCTTAACTTTTTTTTAAAAATTGCTTTTTAGAATTACTTTTTTTTTTTAGTTACCATGTTACTTTTTTTTTGCTGTATTCTGCACAGAGCCTTGTGTGAAAATCTAAATAGATTTTGACTTCCATTATTAGTTCAGATGCTCCAAAAGACTCTTAAGGAGTGGGTCTTTGTAAGATAAAACAGCTTTCCTTTTTAGATGCATGAGAAGTAGGTACTAGGCAAGTACAGTATCTAAACTTTCCTTTGAAGAACTGTGTAAAAAGAAACATCTTAAAGACTTGTACGCTACTGAATACTCTGTCCTGAAGGCAAATATTGTACCTGGGAAAGAAACTTATTAATAATTGCTTATTATTTTTTTCGTTTTTAATATTTCCACAGAAAGAGGTGGTGAGTGTGAGCTAAGTCTGTCCTTTGCAAAGAATGAATTTATTTTGTGTGTGTTAGCGTTAGGAACCTATTTATGGTGTGGTCTCCTCAATCAGTTAGCGCTTCTGTTCTCCTTGAAGATGTGTAGGAGTCGCTCTTCTCGTACTGAGTACTGTGGCTGTTGAGTGCTGTAGTTTATAGCCTCCCTGAGTTATAAGCTTTCAGCATTTCTAGGTAGCTGAGTATCTCTCAGTGTTTGCACCAGGTCCTTTCATGGGAAGGATAAATCCTTTCTCAGGACTTCATCAGATCTTTTCTTAGTGTCGGCAGAGCTCTGTTGAAGTCACTTGGCTACTGCTTGTTTATAGTTGTGGTGAGTTGTCCCTCTAAATAGTCATTTCTTGATTGTGTTTTATTTTATCGAAACCTTTCTGAAATTGCTAAGCTTTTAAAATTACTTGCATTATTCATGGGCGTGCCTTCCCCTGGGTTTTTTATCTTTAAAGCCTTTTATTCTGAGAACTGTGTGTAAAATGAAGCCAATAATTCTACCTCACATCTTATGACAGTTACAAACTTATATGTGAAACATCATTTCAAATACAAAATCTGAAAAAACTGTAGATGCTCTGTCGTCCACAGGTTATGATGATTAGGTAAACAGATGTTCCAAAAATGAAAATAATTCAAAATTAAAACTTCCTTTGACACTTGTAGATATCTGAATGTTAATTGAATTTAATTGCGGTTTTCATTTTAGTCACTATATAATGGCTCAGTTCATCTCCATTGTGTACAGCCTTTTCTGGTCACTGGCATTACATCAGGGATGCAGGTCAACTATTGCATCAAATTGTCAAGGTGATAAGTCAGCACGGTACGTATGTCCTTGCCATGCCTTTACTTCTCTTTAGTGATTCAGGTCCTCTCCGCATTGCAAAAACTCCATCACCACCAGAGGAGGTCTCTCCGCTGCCTAGCCCTACTGCTAGTCCCAATCATATGCTGGCACCAGCATCACCGGCACCAGCCCGACCTAAGTCACCCACACAGGTAAGCAGAAACCTAGCAGGAGAAACTGGCCTGCTATGCAGTAAAAGATACATGAGATGATGTCTGTGCTGGATTTTTCATCTAGGCTGTGACTGAGAAATGGCAGGGAAAACACTGGCTCTGTCGCCCTCTGTTTTGTTCATTCGTTGATGATCCCAGTGTCACAAGTGTAGGTGGAAAATAATTTTTATATAAGGCGGGATGAAGAAAATGTATGGTGCCCTGAGAACTGGAGGCACTTGTGGTGACAAAGCAAAACACTTTAAAAGTTGCATAGTCTCTAAGGACCCATATACCAGCAGTGATAGTTTCAGAAACCTATTTCTAAACCGTCCTCATGAATTTTAGTCCATTCATTCATCTTCAAATTTATGCTTACCCTGGAAAAAAATTAGCCAATGAGTATCACTGGTTTGTCCAACCTCTAAAACAGTAAATAATAGAGCTAGCCCAAATACTGATGTGAAAACTACTGATAACTAAAGGCTTGATGGTTGTTATTAACACTGGATTGAGAAGTTTGGCCATGTTGGTGTCAGTGGAGTTATTCCTATTCACATAGTATGGGTGAAATACGAATGAGCATCATTCATTCTTCTGTGGCACAAGAGTGATGTGATACTTGGTGATCACATAAAGTGAAGACTTGTGTTGATGTTACTGATGTTTTCAGAATTGGTATTGCTTCTGTGCTGATTGCTATTTCTATGGTGGGTGCACATCAGAAGGAATTTTTTGTTTATTTTGTGTGTGTTTGTTACACGTGAGCACAGTTGTTTTCTCTGATCTCCCAAAATGTGACACCTCACTACCTGAATATTCTTCTGATAGGACTCAGTTTAGTCTTACTGGTGCCAATGGTGTTCTGTGACTATACCACTTTGGAGTTTTTGAGGATATTTTTTTTCTTGGTTATTTTGACGGATTTTAAAATCACCCAATACTATTTGGTATTATTCAAGCAATGAGTTTGTCATAGTTACATGAATCTCTGGAGAGCAGGGGGAATTAGTAACCTAAGCACCTTCGAGGTGCTGTGGGTCCCAGAGATGATATGGTCTTAGCATTAAGTAGGCTTTAAAGTGGTGACAGGTGGGCAGGCACAAAATCCCAAAGCTAAGCTGGAATGAATTTAAGAAGCCAAAAAATCGCAGAGGCCTGGTTCTGCGATATCGCCCTTCTAGCGATGAGCTGCATAGGAGAGGAAGCATCTTACACTGTGTGCCTGTCACAGCAGGAAAAAAAAACAGTCAATAAATGATTTTGGATGAAATCTTAATCCTTGAGCTGGGAGGAGTTTGAAACAGAGTTGTTTTGATTTTCCTGCAATGGTTATTTCAGGGTGCTTGGTGGTAAGCAACCAAATGTTCAACCCATGTCTTATTCCCACATATAAAGTGAAGCAGCAGAGATAAAAACATAACGCAAATTGTTTAGGCCTAGCTTAAAGTGCTTTCTTTTATCCCTAAATTAGTCTGTGACATTTTTTGCTGTCTGCCTAGCTGAGGAAAGGTCCACCAGTCCCACCGCTGCCTAAGCTCACACCCACAAAGGAGTTGCAACAGGAGAACATCATTAACTTCTTTGATGACAACTTTGTCCCAGAAATCAACGTGACGACCCCATCACAGGTAAGCTGCAGAGCATGGTGTATGGGTCCAACCGTGCAATCACCCTGAGTTCTCCAAGGTGGTGGCTCCTTGGCTGATCTCTGTGGGGAGAGAGAAGGTGCATGCAGGGAGAATCATAGAATGGTTAGAGTTGGAAGGGACCTTAAAGATCAACCAACCCCTGTGCCATGGGCAGGGATACCTCCCACCAGACCAGGCTGCTCAAAGCCCCATCCAGCCTTGAACACTTCCAGGGATGGGGCATCCACAGCTTCTCTGGACAACCTGTTTCAGTGTCTCACCACCCTCACAGTAAAAAATTTCTTTCTACTGGCAAATCTAAATTTTCCCTTTTTTCAATTTAAAACCATTACCCCTCGTCCTATTGCTCCACTCCCTGACAGAGTCTCTCCCCATCTGTCCTGAAGGGAGCCTGCAGCTCCCTTCAGGTACTGGAAGGCTGCTATAACAGAAGGCAGCAGCACAATTGCCATTTTATGTTGTCTTGATAGGGTCACACATACAGTGTTTTATCTTTGAAATCACTCAAAAGGGCTCACATTGCTAAAATGTTGAAAAAAGATGAGAGATTCCCTGAAAGGCCTGACTGAAAATACTGAGAAGCAGCCATATTTGAGATTTAACTGCATCCAGGTTACATTACAAGCTGCGAGTTTGTATAAGATGCTTTTTTTCCCTAATCCTAAGCATCTGAAGTGGCACTTTACAGTGATGCTTCATCGTTTCTGTTTCTTCCATCAAAATCATAAAAAGTATTAATTTTTTTCTGTTGAGTGATTTTTTAAAAAATGGAACTCGTTTGTCTTAATCAATTTTTGCGGGTATAAAAGGCTACTCCACTTAGATTATTCATTCACTTGGTTTTGACTCATAAAAACATAAGTTACATAGCAGAGAAGTGATCAAAATTATTGCATTACTATGACATTATGAAATTTTTTTAAAATGCATATAACAGGAAAGCCACAGTTCTGTAAAATAAGGCAGCATAATTTATATTAATTTATTCAGGTTTTATGCAGTTATGGTAACTGCTGGTTGTTCAGTAATGGACCCATTCTATTATGGTAATTACAACTGAAATCTGAGCCTGCATCTAGTAGACTGGGGAGAAATATGCAGATCTGAAGCTTATGCAGAGTGCTTATAATTTTTTCTTTTCGTGTGAATTACTGTTTTTGTACTAACCCATTTGACAGCACAGGAGAACATAGGCATAGCGATGGAAAAGAATTTGAACATGTGATGTTTTGTTTCTTTGTGGAGGGGAGGAAAAGGCACTACTGTCATAGGGATCTATTTGGCAGAGAAAAGAGTTATTTATAGTTAAGTCCCCATGCAATTAAAGAATTAATGGCAACTCACAGTGTGCTGGGACCTTCCTGCTGAAAGGGGATTGCAGGTCTGTTGCATCACTGTACCCTGACTTCGTGGGAGTTATCACTCTGGCAACAGGAGCCTTCATATCAGTGGTAAGAGTCAGTGTAATGTGTTAGATGTGTTCCCCTGCATTAAATGCTGTATTCACCTTACCTTCACCTGTCAGGCTAGCCCGGGAAGCAGAAGTGGAACTGGTTTGCTTTTCCATTAAGAGCTGGTACTGGAATGGGACTTTAAATGAGTGTAAGTCACATTTCCAGAATCTTTACATCCTTTCTACAAGAGGCTGGCATAAAAATGGAATGGCATAATAAAGGTGGGGCATGCTCCCGAGAACTGAAATCTTTCCCGCGTCTCTCAAGGGAAAACTGATCTCCCTTCAGTGAGTTATTTATGTCCCTCCCTTCTTCACAGTTAATGACCTAGGAATGACCTAAGCTATTCCCTGGCCACCTTCTCATGAATCATCTGCACTTTGCCCTCCAAAAAACCCCATCCCCATGATTAAAGCATCTTTACTGTATCTGAGATCTCTTGAGTACTTACAGGCATAAAATAGTATGATGTATAGGTTTTATAACCTTCTGTAAAAGAGTACCAGTTATTGAAAATATATTGCATGAAATCTACAGGAAACAAGTACTTAATCCTCTTGGCACTCTCAGAGCCCTTGCTGGGCAGTATGGAGGAAGCTATGGAGCCTCAGAGCCCTCTAATCATAGAATGGTTAGAGTTGGAAGGGACCTTAAAGATCATTGAGTTCCATCCAATCCCCCTGCCATGGGCAGAGACACCTCCCACCAGACCAGGTTGCTCAAAGGCCCATCCAGCCTGGCCTTGAACACCTCCAGAGATGGGGCATCTACACATTCTCTGGGCAACCTGTTCCAGTGTCTCATCACCCTCACAGTATAGAATTTCTTCCTCATATAATGCAAATCTGCCCTCTTTCTAGTTTAAAACCATTACCTCATCTCCTATCACTATACTCCCTGATAACGAGTCCCTCCCCATCTCTTCAGTAGGCCCCACTTAAGTACTGGAAGGTCTCCCTGGAGCCTTTTGTTCTCCAGGCTGAACAGCCCGCATGGTGCAGGACTTCCCAAAGGACTACCACTGGTGTCCCTGGCACTGTCTTCATGCAGAGGCACAAAACCAGCAGCGTGATGAATAGAGCTTTGATGCTTGAATTCCGTGTTTTGGAGAGGATTATGAACAGACCAAACACTTCTCTTGAACACAGAAAACCCCTGTAATTGTTGTTCGTCTCTATTTACCAAGCAGTACTAATGCATTCAGGGCTGTGCAAGATGCTGAAAGACAGTTCTGCTTGATCCTGTTGAATATTTTTGCCCTGATTCTAAACAGCAGTTCACACTTCCAGTTCATTTATTGTCAAGAAGGCATTTAATTACTGCTAAGGAAAATAAAGAAGTGAGAAGATGTGATATCTGGGTGACCGGTGAAAGAATTGTTTAGAAATGAGTTATCCTTGCTTTATTTCTTGTTTTCTTGACATCACATTGTTCCCTAGTGTCTGGTTACTAGCTTGGACATTGTAGGCCTTTATAATCTGTCTTCTCTGGGTATTTAATGTGTCTGAGTGTGTCTGACAGCTCTGAAGCAAACAGCCTGTATCTGCTACAACTGCCTGAAGGCTTGTACAGACTATATGCAGAGAGGGAGTAGCAGTTCTGGTTGTCCTTGCAGGTTTCTTGTGCCTTTTACATCCTTTGTGCATACGTGTCCTCTGAGAGGTACAGCCTTCCTTCTGCTACAACCACATCTTTCAAATACGACACTTATTCATGTTTCGCCATACTATGTCAGAATTAACTCGGGACGATTGGTAGGCCTACCTGTCACAGCTGCGACCCTTACTGAGGGACTTCCTGAGTTTCCTGTTTCTCCTAAATCTCCATCTAACATGATATCTCAGTTATGCTGTTTGTTTATTTGGGCCTTCGTTCCTAAGGTGCCGACAAGCGTTCTCTTCGTTTTGGTCTGAGGGGAGGGTGCCGGTAATTTTTGCAGTCAGTGCTCAGTACCCTGTCACTACAGATACCTCAGCTGTCATCACACATGGCCTAAGTGAGACTCCTATTAATTTGTTTCAGTCCTCATAAACAACAAATTCATCCTCAAACCCCACTGAAAGATAAATAACTTTTCCATCTCCATTTATTTTTGATTATGTGCTAGCTAATGCTGTATTGTTTCACCAAGCTGCACTACCATATCAGTACTTGTGCCTCAGGGGTGCATGTGATGAAATCTAAATACATCTGATGAAAGGCATGATAGAATGAATGTAATGCTGGCTACTGGTGGGAAGGGCAGTTTTGACGTTTTAAAGTGTGAGATGTTAACACTGGCTTCAGTGTGTCAGACCAGTTATCTGTCATCACCAGTGACCAAAAACAGAGACCAAGGGAAGAATATAAAACAAGGCAAGCATTCTAATGAATACTTTACTACCTACATATTCTGTATATCAAATAACAAGCTTCTCTCATTATTTAATAAACACTGAGCAACTAGCAGTAGGCAGTACTAGCCTCCTTATCAAACCCAAGATGCTTGTCTAGAATATTTATCATTAGTTACAATTAAATCTCAGCTACAGTTTCACACTAATAATAATTTTATGTTGAAGAATGCTAATTACTTGTTTGTGTTACTTTACAGCAGGAAAGACCTTGAACCAATATATATCATAGAATCATAGAATGGTTTAGGTTGGAGGGAACATTAAAGATCCAACCCTTCTGCCATGGGCAGGGGACACCTCCTGCCAGACCAGGTTGCTCAGAGCCGTATCCAGCCTGGCCTTGAACACTTCCAGGGATGGGGCATCCACGGCTTCTCTGGGCAACCTGTTCCAGTGTCTCACCACCCTGATAGTGAAAAAATTCTTCCTGATGTGTAGTCTAAATCTACCCTCTTCCAGTTTGCATTGCCTCTTGCCCTGTCGCTACATGCCCTTGTAAAAAGTCCCTCCCCAGCTTTCTTGTAGACCCCCTTCAGATATTGGAAAGCTGCTATAAGGTCTCCCTGGAGCCTTCTCTTTTACAGGCAGAACAGTCCCAATTCTCTCAGCCTGTCTTCATAGGAGAGGTGCTCCAGCCCTCTGGTCATCTTTGCTCAACTCACTCCAACAGCCCTTCTTATGTTGAGGGCATTTTGAGCTGGGCATAGTACTGCAGGTCAGGTCTCACCAGAGCAGAGTAGAAGGGGAGGGTGACCTCCCTTGACCTGCTGGCCACTCTTCTTTTGATGCAGCCCAGAATGTGGTTGGCTTTCTGGGCTGTGAGCACAAAATGCTGGCTCATGTTGAGCTTCTCATCAACCAACACCTCCAAGTCCTTCTCCACAGGGTTGCACTCAATCCATTCTCTGCTCAACCTGTATTTGTGCTTGGGTTTGCTATATATTTATAGTGACCTCGGAGACCTTGGGTAATTCATTAATTGCAAACAAAAAAAGGCTCTACCATGTAATCCAGTTTTGTAAGAGCTGATGAGTGCAACAAGATTTAGTGTTATGTAAGATGTTTCCTGAAGTTTAGAGCTAAGAGCAGCATTAAGTATAACTTGGTGTTCATGTTTTGAACTGGAATTTAATTCAAATGCATTTATGTGCTTCTATATTGGCTTTTGACTGATGTTTGTGTTTGGGGAGAGATTCACTTTCTAGAATGTATGAACATTGAGTGCCATTTATATAGTTTTTAATTTTGGTGACTGTCTCAAAGCACTTTAAATGGCCCTCCCTGAAAAGGCAAAGCTGCATTTCAGAGAAACAAGGGCATCGTAAGAGTGAAGCTCATAAAAATAATGTTATATTAAAGCTCAGGAAAGTCTTCAGACCTTCCTCCCCTCCTGGCTTGCACCACGGCTAGGAAGTCTGTGATACAACTTTTTGGTTTTTTTCCTCGTGCCTCTTAATATTTTGCTGCCCAGGGCAGGTTTTGAAAGATGAGCTTTTCAAGACTTGTGTTTCTTTTCTAACAGAATGAAGTTCCTGAAGCTAAGAAAGAGGAATCTTTGCTAGATTTGGACTTTGACCCTTTCAAGCCAGAAGCTGTATCAACAGGAGTTACTCATTCACCCATGTCTCAGGTATCTCTTTGCCTTGAGGTGGGCAAAGCATATGAATGCAATGTGCTGTGTTTGCCGTGTGTACTTGATCTTCCTGAGCAGCTCCAGTCAGCCATCTCTCTTTCCCCTTCAGTGGCCCAGTACTTGATAATGTACTGTAAGGAGAGGACATTGTCAGGTGGTAAAATGAGATGTCTGACAATGAGAATGGTTGGCACCTTTTGGCATGCTGTTATTTTCCATCTTTGGAATAACTCTTAGTGCCAACATTATAATTCTCCAGTGCCTGTTTTTTCTGACGATTTGTCTGACCTGGCTTTGACTCTTCATGTCTGGAAAGTCCCCTCGGGGGACTTAGGTCTCGTGGAGTCAGCATGCGATTGCTTTGCTCTGATGGAGTTTCTGTACCAAGCAGTGGATATGATCTGAGTGATTCTGCTTTTATAAATCTATTTTAGACTTAACCTCAAGGAAAATGAGAAGATGGAATTGGATGTTTACTTGCAGGATGTTGTGTTAAAGAAATACTGCAGTAATATTTTTCATTATAGTTTCTTGCAGCAATATGAAAAAAAGAAGAAAAGGAAAAGAAAAAAAAAAAGCTTCTATATTTTCTCTATATATTTCATTGTCTTACCCCAGGAGACCTGCTATTTTAGGATCCAGAACTCACCCTCACTACCCACAGGACTAATAGTACAGTAGGGAGGTTCTCCTGGCCAGCAGAGCTCTAACTCCATGTTGCACACAGAGAAGGAAATGATATTAACACACTTAGCAAAACCCAGTATCCCTGTGGCTATTGCTAGCCTGGCTTGTACAGTCAGACATGAGAAGGCTAATCAGCTGTACAGGAATGCAGCACTGGAAAAGTAGTGAGGAGACAAGAAGCTCTAAGGCTGAGGTAGTCCTGGTTCTCTGTTGATCTCTTCCTCGGTTAATTAATTTCTTATTTGGTGCGCAGTCCTAGTCATGTAATGAGATCTGTAGTGATCTCTTAAGCATTATGCACTGTCAGAAAAACAGTCTGTATTCTGAAGGGTAGCTGAAATTTCTTTCAAATTGCAGTTTGCTAGAAGTGTTTTAGTTACATCAGAGTCTTTGTATATCTATCTCATTTGTTATTTTCTTGCTCCCTCCAAACAGGGAAAAGGAAGGGAAAGGGGAAGGAAATTCCTTGGCATTCAGCAGCAACAGAAAAATCTAGGCTGTGACTTTGCTAACTCTACGTTCCAGGTTGTCATGTAATAATGCTGATTGGAGCAGTGGGATCATTAAACCAAAGACATTTAACTTTCGTGACAGAGCACATTTGTCCTGTCATCATGTTGTACAGATTGTCAGAAAGTTTATTAGTTTCATGAAAACGAGTTTGTTTTAGATGCAACTGTACCATGGAAAGCAGAATATAATCCTATGCAGAAAAGCACATTGTAGGTTTTCATCTAGGCGCATAGGAAGCATTCACTGACCTTCAGTCTGTCCTCTCACCTTTCCTTCCAACATACATATATGAGAAGGGATGGTCCTACATCCACAAGAACATGGGGATGAGTCAGAGCACCATTGTCTTTTTAGAAGAAGGGAAGATAGCCCTGCAGTCTGTCTCTTGGTCTCACGGGATGTGGCAGGGTCATTGCTATGGCAGCGTAGACAGAATGAAACCTGTAGCTGCAGTCTTAGGAGAGCCTTGTGCTAACTTGCAGGGAGATTAAGAGAGCCTTAAGTGATATTTCTATATGTGTATGGTTTTTGCCTCAGTCATGAATATTTTCCCCTCAGCAAACTGCTGAAGTAGTGGTGTGAAGACAGTAGTCATCTGTGCCGTGATGCTTTGGGAGGCCTGGCATGACTTCCCTATTGATCATTTCATTAATTACCTCCCTCCACTGCTCTGCCAAGGCAATCGGACCACAGCAACTAAGCCCTAGTCTTCACTTCCTCACTTGCTTTTATGTTTCTGTGGCTTCTTCAGAAGTGACCTTTCTAAACGTACCTGGCCCTTGCCTCCATTTGCTAGCTGTCGTCTGCCTCACTTTTCCCTCAGTTTGTTCCTTCCCTGGAAGTCAGTAGGACATCCAGGGTTTATACCAGATGGCACTATAAGAACAGACCTATAATTTTTCCTTAAAGCTTGACTGTTCAGCTAATAATGTTACAGCGGAGTAAGCAGCTACACTTGTGAATTATATCCACAGAAGAAGCACATACCTGGACTTACACCAAATTAAAGTGATTGAGAAATGGCTCTTGGTACTAATTTGCTGTAAATCCAAGCAGCTATTTATTAATGTGTCTGTTGTTCATGAGAGCAGAAGTTGTTCAGAGGGTGGTTCTGTCCTTACAAACTAAGAAGCAGCAGCAAGGAAGATAAATGCAGCAATCCTTTCTCGCAGGCAAATGCTAGATGTCACATATAACATTTGCAAGTATTTTGGGAACAGTTTTCCACTTTACGTTTTTAACATCTTTAGTTTTTGTTTTTCATGGACTTTAAGTGAAGTGTGAATATAGTAGATATGTTTTGAAGCATCTCAGAAAGCTTTTGGGACCAACCAGCAGAGTTCCTTCCCTTGTGGTGGGCTATTAATAATTGGGCAGAAAGTCTGCTCCTATTCTTTCATCTGTCCATTCAGCTTTTCTGCTGAGAAGTCACTAACATTTAATACTTCACAGACTGGACAAGAAAATGAAAATGCTGGTCAACTTTCTTGTTTTCTTTCCCCCAAGAGCTTGTCATTTTCCTTCCTGGTGTCAGAGTTATGAAAAAATCAACTTGTTCTCAGTGAATAGCTGGAGCATTTTTTAACTGGCTAAAAAACCTGACCTGTGTAAGCTATTTAAAGCTTACACCTTGCAGAAACGCCTGTATGTGTTGGAAGTCATTCAGTCACCAGCTCAGAATCTGGCTGTTACTCAAGCATGCGGCGGTGTGAGCTTGCTGGAAAGCAACAACTGCTTTGAAGTGGGAGATACCACAATCCATCGCATACTGCCTGTCCTATTTAAAGAAAAAGCATATTATGCAGCTGTGTACCCCCACGCATGTGCTAATATATAAAATAGATATGTATTATAAATATGCATAAAAATAAGTTTTTTCTTGTTAATGCACACAGTTATGTAGCGTGTTGAACACACAGTATATGAACGGTATTGTTATAAAATCCTCTTTTCTCCACTTCTTTTTTTCAGACATTGCCATGGGATCTATGGACGGTAAGCTTGGTATTTATCATTATGAATTGGGATATTTCTGTGCCTCTGTTTTTGTAATACCCTAAATTGAGATTTACAGTGCTATTACCAAAAGCCAAGATAAATAATTTAGAGAATGTGACTGAGGATCTTTTAAAACCACCACCACCACCAGAAAGTAATCTGGGGTTGCTTGGCCTACAAAGCTGAAGCAAAGGCAGAAATCTAGGCTAATGAGATTCACAGTCATTATAGCTGTGTGTTGCTTTTATTCTCATGCCTAAATTATAGCTATCAGAGGGTAGGAAGGGATGCTGATCACCTGTTTTCATCATCTGAACATGTAGTTACTCAGAACTTTAACCCAATGGACAACTATTTTCTCAAAATTTGGGAGTGAAGAGAGAATTTAACTTGTCTTTGTGGGTATACAGTGAACTAGAGTTATTCACAAGAGCAGCTGCTCCTTTAGGAGAATGCATGAATCCTTCCTTCTTCCTCCTGGTGCCAAATCAGATGCAGTGATCTACAGGAAGAAAACAACTGATTTTTGTTAACTTTCCTTTGACTTTATGTCACGGAGATAACTGGGTTGACTTGACATGGAGTCTGGTGTGCACAGTTCTGACCTTTCGTGGCTTCAGCCAGCACAGAAAACTCTGGATGTTTCTCATGCATTCAAATTTGCAGCACTGTTATGTGAACACATGATGTAGGTGATGTATATTAAATGCTCATCTCTTTATAATGGGAAAGGTTAAATGAAGCCTGAAAAAACAGTCATGCATGTAGGCAAGCCAGAATTTCAAGGCTGCCAATCTCTAGACCAGCTAAACTAACCCAGAAATGTTTCAAATTTATTGCTCTAAACTTAATAGTAGAAAGCTTTACCAATGTCTCTCACACAGTTTGAGTTATAGCTTGCTAATATTTATGTATGTATTCTGTATTACAATTATTTTCCTCTTTGCTCTAGTTAAAAAAAATAATGGAGTAAATAATGAGTTTCACAGCTAACGTTTTAATTTAGGGATACTCCACTTTTTACTGACTTTCTTTTAATAAGTTGAATGCAGAGGGGTTGTCGTTCCTTACTCTGGAGATTTTCAAGCCCTGCCTGGATGCAGTCCTGAGGGATGTGCTCTGGGCAATCCTGCTTTAGCAGGGGAGTTGGGACTGGATGATATCTAGAGGTCCCTTCCAACTTGGACAATTCCCTGATTCCATGATTCTTCCTTGCAGCATTTGTATCTGGTCAAAGTGGCAGTGTAGACAGCAGGCTTTGTGACTCAATGCCTTACTCTGTGTGGATGTAGCTGCCTGTGAGTAGCACAGGGTGATGGAGATTCAGAGCTGCATGCTCAGGGCCCTCTGCACTGCCTGAGCGATGCAGTGATGCCTTTAGTGTAAATGCAAGCAAGTCCCCCTGCCACTTGCCTTTTTTTTTCTTCCTTGGTCACTGTCTTGCAGAGCAACCCTCTCTTTTCAATTGAGATGCAGTAGGTTTACGTATATAAAAATACCAGTGGCTCCCAGAGGAAAGCAAGATTCTTTCCTCTATAGTATGAATACTTAACATACTATAGAACAATTTTTATAATGTAATACAGAGGCTGGAAGCGTGGCTTAAATTCGAGGGCCTGGGATTAGTCTTCTGTGGATGGGCCGGAGAAGAGCCACCGCTCCTTATCGACACAATTTGGTAGCTGCTGCTGGTTAGAGAACTGTTGATTAATGAACTACTGCTGNTACATCATGTTCTTATTTGCTGTGGTTTTAATGTATGATTTTCTTCTATACAGACAAGCAGCGAATTGGTGCAGCCGGTAAGCAAACCTCCCTCCAACACTGCAGCCACTCTAGAGACATGATTTAATCAGTGTGTTGTAATACAGTTTTCTGGCTTTGTCTATTGGCGCTGCTCTTTTACATTGCAATCTATTGCTTCCAAATGTTGCAAACCACATAGCTTTTCCTTAAACAGCTTAATTTAGTCACTTTCATTCTTTAAATTAAAATTGCTCAAGTAAAATATAAATTTTGTGTTTTCTCATCAAGTCCACCTTTATCTTTTTCATCTTGTGTTTTTTCTTTGCTTTTCTGTCTGCTTAAAGCCTGATTCTTCAAAAAGTCTTTCCCTGTGTAACCTGGTCATGGAGGAAACCCCAAACAGTGGGTCATCAGAAGATATTAACAGATCTCAAACTGATCTAGGTTCACTCAACTGGGGCCTAGATGTTAGCACACCCAGTGTCAGCCAGGAAATTACTGCAGGCAGTTCTTTGCTTTTCCCTGGGGCAGAGCAAACCTCAAGTGAATCCACAGGTACTCTGCCTGCTAGTGTTTGGCCTGCTGTAGGTGAGCGGGAGGATGCTGCACCAGGGTCAGCTTCCGTAAACGAAAACCAGAGGACTTCACTGGAGGACTGGTTGCCGGCCAAAAATGTCCCATGGGAAGATGTGGTGACCGTTCAGCCTTTAGAGAACATAACCAGTTTTGAGACACCCATCCTGGGAACTGATAGCTTGTTGGATGAACCTCTCCCGTGTGATGTGCAACAGGCAGAGGAAGAGCGGGAGCAAGAAGAGTGGGCAGGTGTTGAGCCAAGTGAAAAGGTAGAGACCAGAGCTGTTAACTACGAGGAGGTAAAAGGTACAGAGGAACTGGAAGAGCAAGGTTGCGAAACCAAAGGAAACAGTGAGGCAGAACTTCAAAAGGGTTTAGCAAATTCAGATCTGGGAACTTTGGTCAGTGCAGAGGTAGAAAACGTGTATGAGTTGGAAGACAATGATGTGGTTGCTGGGAGAGTTAGTGATGCTAAGCAAGAAAACCCTAGGGAAGAAGAATCCAAAGGCGTCAATATCATTGAGGAAGCAGATGGAGAAATACTGTTGTTGAGCACAGGGCTGGAAGGTGGGGACAAAATAGTAGTGGACAACTGTAAAACTGCAGAAAACACTGGTGCTGAACCTGAGAACCCCTTTGGTATCTGGGATAAGGACCATGAAAGGACATTTGAGGATGGCTTAGACCAAAATGACAGTACTGGAGAGAATACATCCATGGAGTGTATAAACCAGACGGCACATGTTGACGTAGAGGTAACTGACCACACAGAAAAGGACCCTACGAATACTGGAAATGTTCTGTGTGATGCTGAATTGTTCAGCGCGGAAGAGTTTGGTAAAGGAACCGAAGACAGTGGCATCAGCCTCCTCCCAAATGGTAGCACTGCTGATGAAGGTCAAGCTGCTGCTGAAGGTCAAGCTACTGCTGAAAAAGAGTGGGCAATGATGCCCAAGACAGCTGATGCTGCTAGCACAAGCTGTGGTAGTACTTGCCTAGATAATGCAGAAGACCAAATGGCAGGTAGGGTGGCAGCAGCGGTCACTGAAGAGCACCCTAGTAGCAGTGGTGTTCCTGAAGCCTTGGAAACAGACCCCTGGCTGACAAACTGGGATCCAACTGTTACTAATGATTCCTGGGGGTTTTCTAGTCTGTCAGATGGCCAAGCCAATGGACTGGATAATTGGCCATTTTTCCTCAAGCAGCAAGACTCAGAGGAAGGTAACATGGAAAATGTTTGGTTAGGCATTAGTGATAAATGGTCCACGCAAGACCTAGGAGGGACTGATAACAGCTGGGGAGAAGTAGGTGTGAGCACAAGCAATAGAAGTCGGGAGGCACCAGTAAAACAAGGCTTGCTTGGGGAGCAGGCAGGTGTTAGCAAGGAGATAGCTAGGCCCTTGGCTCTGTTTCAAATGGCAAATTCCAGAAATGCTAGCACCGAGAGCTCAACTAGTCCTAAAGACAATGAGACCAACAACTCAGATTTATCTGAAGATGAAATTGCTAACCGGAGATATGGATTGTTGTACCAGGAAATTGAGGCTGATAAAGAAGAGGTACCTACCCCAGTGCGTAGCGTAGTCTAGACAAAGAGTTCCTTAGGCTGTGCATAACCTTGTCGTTTAAAAATAATCCATTTGTGTGTTTCCTGCTGCCCCTCCTAAGCCTGTGCTTTTCTTTTTTTCTTTTTTAGTTTTTTTTAAATTGCCATGCAATTTTTCATAGTGTGGTCCCCTTCAGCCCTGTCATGAAGCAGGCTGACAAAAACACATTTCAAAACAGTGAATGAAGCTTTGAACTGTGAAGGCACTTTGTGTCTCACGGGCTTTGTATTTTATATGTATAACTTTTAAAATAAAATAAACAAACAAAAGACTAGGTGCATTTATTTTATAAAAAAATACTTTAGTTACTCTGCTTTTTGGTTTTGGTGTTTTCTTTGAGCCTGTGACACTTGTCAAATAGCTCTGTCATCAGATATCTTGCTGCCTTACTCTTCATTTTTTTTTTTTTTTAAATGTCTGGCCTATTTTTTTTTTTTTTCAAATAAAAATGTTCTGACTCGTGTTCTGTTTCAGTAAACAAATGATAATTTTTTTCTGATCTTCACTTCTGCTTAGGCATCCAGCACAGCATTTAATGGATTTGCACAGGTAAGAAATAAACATGTTTTGAGATTATCTTTCTTCTGTGCTGTTGGGAAGGGATTAGGACTGGCTGTCCAATTTCAGGAAATGTGTTCTATAGACGAGCTGCACAACAACGTCATACTGACTCAAATCCAAACCTTGTCTGTTCTCAGGAATTACTCCTAAATGTTACTAGCATGACGCTAATACTCTTGGTACTCTTGGCCTGACTGAATTTCTTAGCAAAAATCTGACTGTTTTAGCAGGGCTGATGTTTTTTCCTTAAAAAAGGTTTAGGTTTTTTATTGTGCTCTTTTGTGGATTTTTCCCACAATCCCCAAATCCTATAAAGCATGCTTTCATCAGTGTCACATACTTTAGTGACTTTGTGTGTGTGTATATAAAACGAGTTGTGTTTCTGCATCTTGATTTTCATTTAAGAGAGATTTTCCTCTGAAAGTTGAACATATTTTTTTACTGCTAGTGAGAGTTTGTGTTAGACATTACCGAGCTGCAGCACATGAAGGTAACACGTTTATGCTTTCGAATTCCAAGGCTGTGCCATCATCCCAATTTAAGGTGGATAATCTGGGGCCTCATTAAATTCCAGCATGCTTTTAGATGCTGGTTCATCCACAGCACACCCTGTAGACCATTTTCTAAAAGCACACACAAAAAACTGAGTTTATACAAGGCTGAAAATGGCTCTTTCAGTGCCTATTCATTTTGCTCCAGCTCTTTTAAATTAGTAATGGATCCAGAAGGAAGGGGCAAAGCACAAGGCTATCACACCTAATCATTAAGGCAAAACGTTTGCCCCTATTGCAGTAGAAAAAGGATTTAGCCCATCAGTATTTTGCAAACTAATTGTTTCTGAATGACTGAGATAATGGAAAACTTGTTCTCCACTTTTGTACCTTCTTAATGCAGGTAAGATTTGGTATCCATAATTACTATAGCTACTATTCAAATAAAATCCCAGGATCGAGAGGATGTGAAAGTAGCTTAGAGCTAGTGTACTCCCAAGGCACGGGCACATGTAGTCTGCAAAAAGGATTCTGAGTTTCACAATTTAGAAGTGCACTGTGCCTGAAACGAAGTGTGTGCATGTGTTTAATGAAGGCTTTTTCACTGCCTTTAGTAACATAGCATAGTTCAGAAGCATCAAATATATATTTGAAAAAGGAGTATCATTAGTATTAAAAGTGCTTAACTAATAATTATTATTAATACCTGTTTAGATGGTCTGTTTGCCATGTTATGTTACATTTGACTTCATCTGAATAAGCCATAAAAAATCAGGTCTTTGATAAACACCTGTAAACACTCCAATATTTTTATCTCATTGCTTTTCATTTCTGTGTCTAGGATACCTCTGCATTTACAGTGCCATCAAATGAGAATGTGACAGAGCCTTTGGTAAGTGGCGGGTTTTGCTTCCTTTTTAAAGGCCCTGTAAAGAATAGCACCTTTTTTTATTATTATTATTTTCCTTTGCGCAAAGAAATTTGCTCTTCTGTGCATGTGGTTTTTTCTACACTTGAACTCGCAAAACCTTAACCTGGAAGAGTTGGTGGGTGGTGTCACTGTAGCTGGAAATGACTGAAGTACACAGCTTACTGAAACAGTCTTTCTCAAGAACAGAGCAGAGAAAAAGAGAAGAAAACTAGGATGTGCTAATATTCTAAGATACGTTTACTTTTCAAAGGTATAGTCAAACAGTTTATTTATTGCAGTTAAGAAGCGATAAGGATGAGTATGATGGTCCAGGGTACATGATGGCTATTTAAATATCTCCAAATTTTTTATCTGTCTAGTTTTATCCACTCTCCATGTATTAATAGTGGGCACAGCCTGCTTTGAAGGGGTGGAGAAATCTTTTAGGAAGTCATTATACCTGGACAGTTTCTTAGTTTCTTTTACAGCCTTTGGTTAGCCTGGAGTAAGGATGTGGAATAGAGTTATTGCTGAGTGAGTGCTACAGCTACTTAATAGCAGCAAAGTAATTCTGAGTATTATTTGACGTGGCTTTTGTGTATTGCCTCTGTTGGTGTTCATAATGGTTACCAAATATGGTTGTGAGTATTTTTACTTGTACCTGAAACGTTGTAACTAGTCTGAAGACTGCTTGTACCCAGGTGACTTGAAGCACATCAATACAGTCTGCATTATTACATGTTAGCTGTGGTTTTAAGCCCAAAAGTTTCTTCCAGTATTAAACTTCAAGAACCTCATTAGTCATCTTACCTGGGACAAATCTGCTTTGTGTTTCTCATTTCAGTCCTATTTCTTCTTTGTGAAATTCCCTAGAGCTGGCATTAATACACTACACAGAGAGATTTCTGCACAGCATGGTATAATGTAATGAATGTTTCTTTATGCTATTCCAAATCCTGAAAGTCTTGCTTAAGCAGAATTCTCTGTACCTCATTAAAAATCAGTCTGCTTAAGGAATATGTGAGAAAAGAAGCGAGAGGTTTGGGTTTTTTTCCTGAAAAATGTCAGGGAGAAGATGATTTTGGTATCTTGGTATCTTTAAAAATGTCATGGAAGCTGTCTCTGCATCACTGGAGACCTTCTAGCCAGCTGTCTGTCATCAACTGCAAAGCTAAATAGCTTTTGAGCTTCATATTATGCTGAGCAACTTGTTCATGGCAAAATAATCTACCGGGGTTATTTTATGTGGTTGAGTCTTTATAAATGGAATCTGCTGAGTACAGTTTGCAGCTCTCCCCTTGTATGTGCATGTGATTTGCAAAGTGATTTCTCCCTTGGAGATGGCGCTGTTGCCATGAAGTGTTTTGTCACAGGACTGAGGATGTTGTAGGGCTGGTGATATTTGCTAGATCCTCTTGCTGAAAAACAAGCTTAGGCCAGAATTTAAAAGATAGGAAATGCCAATAGTGGACTGACAAATGGATGCCTTGTAGGTGATTGAGAGCTCAAGAGGGGATGCATTTTAATAAGAAACCGGGGATGATTTTCACACTGCCAGAATTCGGGCAGTCAGTGGTTGCCCTTCTGCATATAAAAAATGTTTGAGTCTCCGCTAAATTGCTTCTTAGCTTCACCAGAGAGAGGATTACATTGCCCGAGAACAGACGAAACTAGGGAATAGGGGATAATTTTAAAAACTCATATTTGAAGCCCAGGGCGGGTGCACACAAGTACCAGTTTCAGCTCTGTGGCTCACCGTCAGTTTCTGGAGCATTTCTGAGCAAACTGAGCGTCTTCCTTCCACTTCCATTGCCCCTTTCTGTAACTGAGAAAGCTGATGCTTTCCTTCCTTGCAAGGGAGGGGCTGTGTGGGACTGGCTCAGTTTACATGTGGGACATTGAGGATGAAAATGCCATTTAGATGCTGTAAGGCCAAGCAGCAAAGCCTGGCAAGATAGAGCCTGAAGCAGCATTGTCCCAGGCACAGTTCCCATTTCCCTCTTCCCTCCCCACTGTCACGTGCTCCTCAACAATTTTTTCACTGTCTACTTAAAAATCAATAAAACAAAAGCCTGAGGCTGAAGAAGCTCCACCTGGGGAACCCAAGGTCGAGGAAACCCCTGCTGCTGCTGCTGTGGAAAAGGAGGCCATCCCTGCTGAGCCTGCTGAGCCAGCAGAGCAGGCTGTGGTGAGTGACCTGTCCCCCGTGCCACCTCCTGGGCCTCATCTGAGCTACATGGTGAATGTGCCTGTTGCATTTCAGCCATCCTTTCCATCCTCACCATCTGTCTGTGGCTGGTTTCCCCAGCACCCAGCTGTGTCACAGCATGCCTCTCTAGCACGTGTACCCCTTTCAGCCCTAAAATGTCATTCCTCTTACGTTTGACATTTTAGACTGAAGTTCAGCTGAGTGATTGCAGTTTCACAGGTTGTTTGATTCCACATGAACTTCAGAAGGGGAAATAATTGATGCCATTTTTAAATGACCTTATTAGCAGTTTTCTAATTTCATTTCAAGCTGAGCTGTAAGCACTAAACCAATGTACGTCTTGTATGATCCTTGCTATAGCATGATAACATCAGAAAGAAGTGATTGTAATATCTACATGTATGTGATGTCAGTGAGGCTCATGGTTATATAGGCCAACCATGAGGGAACTCCAAGTGCCAGTTTGGAGATTTTTACATCTCAGCATTCAGAAAGTGGTGGGAGGAGCAAAAAAGACAGCTCTGCAAGAAGAACAAATCAGGGTACCTGCTATCACTAGAAATTAAGAGGTGATCTGAGACACTAGGTATGGGGTTTATCCATTTTTGTAGCAGCAATCTCAGTGGATATAATTTTTATCCAACGGAGGTTCCCTCTTCTACATACTACTCTCAGGAGGTGTTGGTGGAGATTGATACCCACAGGCTTAGACACCCAGAGGAAAAACACATCTGTTTTTGTAGGCTGACAGTTTTCCTGCTTCCCTTGAGACAATGACAAGTTTGAAGTGTCTAATGAGTGTTTGTTAGAATATGCAGATTACTACTGGAAAAACTGGACAGAAAAAGGTGTCATTTTGTGGGTTGGTTCCTTTGCCATAGAAGCCAGTGGAAGCTCTATAGCTGTGCTTTTTGACTGTCAAGCACCCTGAGTGTTCCCAAAAGAGCAAGGTTCGGCTTGCTGAACCGCTCTTGGCTCTGGATGAGTTCCTCTGTATCTTTGTCTGCTGAGTAGGAATGATGATACCCAATTCATCATAAAATTCAGTGGTTTTCAGTAAGCACTGGATATACTGCCACATGGGAAGCAGTATTAAAGTTCTGTAGATGCAAGTCAGCTGAAGAAGGTGGAAGTAGCTGGCACCTATAGATGTGGTAGCACAGAGCATGGACAGAAGACTTGTCAGATAGGCAGCTACTGTTACATCTCATGGATCTGTCTCTGGAGCTGATCTTGTTTAGATTTTTATTAAAAAACGGCTCAGTAACTACAAGCCTAATGGTGTATTGATGACTCCAGGTTGGGTAGTGTCATTAACTTTGGGTGACAGCGTAGGGCCCACTAGCTCTACCAGCCAAGGACAGGGTGGTTATCTGCTGGTGATGCAAAAACCATGCAAAACCCACGGGTGGTACTAAGAAAACTGCCTTCAGCAGACAGAAGGAAGTGCTAGTGTTGGTGTGTGAGGCTCTGGAGTACAAATGTAGTTTATTTAGGACCTTCTGAAATACCAGTAGATAAATTTGCTTGGGTGGTTCTGGCTGTCTGCACCATGGGATTAAAAAGTGGTATAGAGCACAGAAGCTACAAAGAGACAGGTTGAAGTTTAGCTGTAGCACCTGCTTAATTAATTCTTCCCTTACTCCCATCTTCCTAAGAGAGGAAAACCAATTTATTTTAGAAGGAAAAGGGGGCAGTGCTGGGTGGGCTGTTCTGGAGACCTTTGAGGGGAAGGAAGATCACACCAGTCTGTGTCCAACCCTTCCTGTTCTCCATGGACTCCTAGCATTGCAGCTGTGAAGGGAAGCAGTCCTGGTGTGTTCCCCACAACTATGCTTAGGGTTTAATTCTGATTACACTTGCATGAATTTTGAATATTTAATTCATTAATTTTTAATTCAATTTTGTTTGATTCCATGGTACATAGTGGAGCAAGTGACTTCAAGATCATCCCTTTCCAATAACATAACTGAACAAAGGAAGACTCACAGTTGGTGGAGACCAGGCTCTCCCCATCCTATGTGTTATCTTTTCAGTTGATATAAATTACAGTAATAACTTGTCAACTCAGTAGTAAGGCGAAGAATGAAACTGCCTGTCTGAGACGCATTGTTTTGTCAACCTCTTGTCCAGGATGCCTCACATCTAGTCAGAGTGAATTTGATGGTTTTGAATAAAGAAGGAGGTAAGGTGTAGAGAGGATCGATGGAAAATCAGTCATTGGTCTGGAGCTTTCCTCTTCCCGTGAGTGACTGGCAGGGAATAATGTGGAAGAACAGATATTAATGAAGCTGAGAAGGTTGCTAGATGGTTTTAATTTTATTAGAATTGTAAAAGAAGTTCACCGTTTTGCTGCCTGCTTGTCCATCAGGAGTTCTGGGTCCATGGGCTGTCAGCAGCCGCTCTGGCCAAGGCATTGGAGCTGGTAGAACTGTTGAGAGAGAGGCAGAGAAAAAACACAGTGCAAGAGCTAGGCAATGTAAGAGCATTCCGGAAGGAAGATGGTAGGCTTTAAAAAGAAGTAAACAGTTTGGATTACTTTCATGCATCGTGTTTAGATGCTTTTTGAATTTGTATTTGTCCTTGCTAATTTGGGAAAAAAAGCTAAAAGTGTGGATTTTTAAAAATGTCTGAATTGGAGTCATTCTACACTTGGCTGGGGGTTTTTTATTTCAGGAAGGGCTTTCCAGGATTTGCAAAGAAGAGTTTTGAAGATTAGGATTAATGACAAATATGATCAAAGCTAAGGAAAAGCACACTGAGTTGCAAAAGATGTAAACATGTCATTTCCCAACAGGAGTTCTGCATTCATTTGCTTTATGAGTGATAGTTTGCTTTAAAAGTGGCATTGTAAAATATGGATAGATACTTTCTTATTGGGAATCTTTTATCAAGTTTAGTTACTTCCAATTTGGAGTGACAGCAACTCATCAATTAAATTTTTCTGAGGTAAATTTCCTGTCACATCCCATTAATCCAGAAAATGTATGGCATGCGTTCTTTATTGTAAGAGCTTGGCAGTAAATTTTCTGATAGGGCTTTCATTTAAATTAGAGAATGGTCCGGGGACAAGGTACCACTTGTTGCTCAGGGAGTTTTGGATTGAGTTACTTCTTGTTCTGTAGTTTGCCTGAACAAGATTGCTAAGGCTTCATTACAAGAGCTCGTCAGAATTGCTGCCTGGGATCTCATTACATATTTTTGCCCTGGTCCTTCAAGTCTCAAATGCCAAAGAACAAATAAAGTCTTTCTTAGTAGCTGTTAACAGTCGATCCTTCTTGGGGACGGCATAAAATGTTTAGTAATTAAAGGGGCAGAATGACCACATGCACCAACAAAAATTAAGCATGGTAAAAAGTCCTTGCATGGACTTCTGTGCACCAAAAACAGTTGCTTCCCAATTTCCATAGTATTCCCAAAGGCAGCTCTTAAATCCAGGGGTTCAGTCTAAACGATATAGTGCATTAACCACTGATTTATTTCTTTATTAAATAATACTGCCCCTCTCACCACATCAGTTTTTCACATTCAAACAAACATGAGACATTTGAGAGCATAAAGTGAAAGCTTCTGAAATCTTGTTAATTCCCTTTCTTCTTCTCCTGCATGCGAGATGTAGCACTTGGATTTGAGAGCACTACTCAGAGATGAGCTTTTTGACATCCATTATGCTCATTAGTGTGGAAAGATCTTTTCAGTGCTTTGGTTCTGATCCCTGCCTGGACTCCGCTGTTCTCCCATTACAGCAGTCAGACACGCAGCTAAATACTGTGGTTTTCAAAGCTGTGTATGAGCATATATAAAACTACCTCTTTGCAGACACTGAGTGGGTACAAAAGAAGGCAGGAAACAGCCTTCAGCTTTGAGGGTATCTAATTACGGTTGAATCCCAGGTGCAATTCACGGCACCCAAATGTCAGCGCGTGTCATTTGGGAGAGCAATGCAATGGTTAGATACGGAAGAGTGGTCAAACGCGTCCAGATTCTGAGTGTGCAGCTAAGTGCGGGTGCAAAGTTGGAGCACGAGGCCATTAAAATACATGACTGTCGTATAGAGGAGAGACCTGATGTGGAAAAATTGTTGGAGTTGGCAAAGCAGGTTTTTTTTTCTCTTTATGGAACCAGAGTGTTGCTTTACTCTGATGTTATTTCAGTAATCCTTGTCAGTAGGCTTTCATGCCCTAAAAATGTGACAGTTCATGCTACTGGGTATCTCTTCTCAAACACTACCATCCACAAAATCCCAATTTCCAGCTAGTCAAAAAAGCAAAAGCAAAATGCTGCTAATTTGACTAGTGCACAATACGCAAATTAGCTTTGGGAAATCCCAGGCTTTGGGAAGCAAGGGGACCTCTCCCTTACTTTCTCCATTCCCACCAAAACTGTGCTTTCAGTTAGCCTGGAAAACAGTCCTTTTCTAAAAATATGTGTAGGTATATATTAGATTCTTCTGCAAAGAGTCTCAAAGCTGGGCTGATGGGTTTCTTACCAGAGAATATTGCCAGGGTGTATTATCAAGAGAAGGGCAGAGGCTGGCATGTTCCTGACTATAAAGTGCAGGATAAAGGATAAAGTGCAGGCTCATATCTGAAGGCAGATTGACTTGTAAATACAGCTGATGGCAGAAATTCAGCACTTTTTAATCATAAAAGTAAAGAAGGCATCTACCTACCAACTTGCAGTTGGACATAAAGCTTTTCCGGGCAATAGAAACATTTGTGTACATCTTTTCTGTAAAGAAAAAGGAGGTTTCTGTGGGTGTCTGTGTGCATGAGTGCATCGGTACAGTATAGAAACAATTATATATTGCCGTTGATACGTGATTTTTCTATATAGAAACCTCTACAGTTTCAAACTTATTATAAAATTGAGGACTCCAAGCCTCTGCCATGCAGCTTCCAAAAGAAGAAATAAAATAAAAAAAAAAGAGGAAGAATTAATCATTTAAAAAAGGTTATATAACCCTGTAATTTTAACTGGATAAAGCTATGAGAGGTTTCTATGGTAATGCCGATGTCAGCAGCTGCTTTGTCTTGGCATCTGGATATGTTTGGGGCTTATAAGGTGACTGCAGGCAATACTAGAAGATTAGATTAGAAACAACATGAGTATTATGACGTTTGGCTATAACTCATCATCTTTTTATTAAAAAAAGAGATTTGCAGCCATTCCAGCTGAAGCTTGTATAAATTCTGGAGTGACAGTTGTGGGGGCGTGAACGCAGTTAGCTGGGGCCTGAGCACTTGCTATCTCCTTGTTTCTGATTGCTAAAGTGGATGGTCCAATCTGCTGTGCCCTCACATTGGTTTGCAGAACTTGTCTTCACCCTTACAGCTCTTTTGAGAAGTCTGACCTAGCTGTGTTTGCAGAGCAGCCTCAAAATTTATTAGCAAAGCAGATTTCCATAACGGGGCTTTGATTTGCTCTTCCTCATCAGAGCATCATTACAGATAGTCCCTCAGGGACTCAAACGGGAAAAAAACCACCTCCAACCATCTCAAATCAGGCCTGAATTTTAGCAGTTTTGACTGTTGACCTTCTGTAGAAAGTAACTTAGTGTCCAATGGTATCTGTGCCATAAACTTTTTAGTGCTATTGGGACGAGCTCATTACCAGTCAGTGCATTTGATCCGTTGAACATCTACATGGCTGTCGGATTTAGAAAATCACTGGCATGTGACTAATTTTGTAAATGCTGGGCACCTGCTGCACGTACCACTGGGTATGAACCTAGAGAAAGGTGATTCTGCAAAAAAAATGGCAACCTTTGTGACTCCCCCCTCTTTTGAACAGCCCCTTTAAATGAGTTGCAGTCCAACATGAGTGGAAGAAGTGAGTGTTTCAGAAAGATTACCTTGAAACTCTGGTGAGTTACAGAGGCAGCAGCAGGTTATAGTGGGAACAGTTTGAGTCTTGGATGGGAGAAATTTGAGGTTGTTGGAAACTGCAAGGTCAACGGTGTGTTGGGCTGTTGCTTAGTAAAACATTCTTCAAAGCTGGTGCTATTATGAGAATACTGATAATAAAAGTAAATAAAATTGTCCTTAGCACTTACAGTGTGATGATGACGTACATAAAAGGTTTTATTTGTTGGCTTTCAGCCTGTAACTACTTTTATTTCAGATTACATGTGGCAGCAAGAATCATTCTGCCTGCTATATACAGTCCCATTTAGTTCCAGCCATTCATTTCATTGCATCTCATACATACATGCCGTGTTTCCATTAAGCTTGATTAATACCAATTTCTCTGCAGCCATTACCTCAGCATGTGTAAGGTGATGACCTTATTTCCTCTTTACACAGGATTTACACAGGACAGTGTTGAGGCAGGGGATAAGGAGACAACTGGAGTTGCTGAGAAAGAAAGTGAAGTACATATAAACAGACTCGAAAGTGTGCTTGTGTTTTAATATTGTCAAGAGAATCACGGCATGTCGTTTGCATGTCATCAATATGCAACTGTGACCTAGTTGAGATATCTGTTCTAACACTGCACATATACATCTGTATCTGTGGTACATACTCTAGCACTGCAGCACCTCCCATTCAATGCAGGACCTGCCTTAGAAACTGCCTGTTGCAGCAGAATAGGCTGACAAATATCTCAGGGCAGCAAACAAAGCAGCTCCGTGGTAGAAGGAGGTATAATGCTGTTCCTATTGACATTTGGAAAGATGTTACATAGATTCTTGGTAGCTTTTGCACTTACCATGAATTTCTTTGCCCAGCCTTCCTCCAAACATCTTTATAAAAAGAAAAAAAAACCTTTTAATTAATCATTTATTTTTCCCAGCACAATGTGCCCTGAACTAAAACAAATGTTTGAAAATAATCATGTAATGAGTTTATTTGCTAAAGCGCCAACCCAGCATCAAGATAGATATAGTTAAAATCGTACTACAAAGCAACTGAAAAGCGTGTCTGGAATCAAATGATTGTGTTTTGCTTACATTTCTTACCCTGAATCCTTCTATACTAACATAAAGCTGTAAAGTGTTTGAATGTGCACAGAGAGCAGCACAAGAGGAATGGCTCTGTATTAAATGCAGGGATAGAAGTAGGGACTGAGAAGGAGATTGTAATCCTAGTTATTAATCACTTAGGATTTGCATCTCGAGGTGCTGACAACCTCCTTTTTTTGTTGTTGTTCCTTTTGGTGTAGAAAAAGATCATGAACTGGTCTCTATTCAGTCTGGTTTCAGAACATGGTAAGTCCAGCTGTCCAAGCTTAGGTTTTTTACCCCGCTTAAAACAGCATTTGTTGAGGATATATCTGTGGCTCCAGGGTAACCCAGTGTCACTGGGAAGTGAGTTCACAGAATCACAGAATATCAGGGATTGGAAGGGACCTTGAAAGACCATCTAGTCCAATCCCCCTGCCAGAGCGGGAACACCCAGATCAGATCACACAGGAACGCGTCCAGGCGGGTTTTGAATGTCTCCAGAGAAGAAGACTCCACAACCTCTCTGGGCAGCCTGTTCCAGTGAGTTGGGGACTCACTTATGCCAGACTCCTCACCAGCACTGCCACATCCACATAAAAATCAGTGAAATTACACTAGCAAGAAAGTACAGGACAGGAGTGGTAGATGAAGTCCAGCTTGGTGGTGACGCAGTGCAAGAGTGTCATGCTGCTTCTCTGGCGTTGGCTGGTCACTCCCACCAAATCTGGTCCAAGAGGAAACATGCAACAAAATCCTCACCATTGTGTGGGCACCAAGGCTAAGTGTTTGGAATCTTTCCTGTTTTCTAATATTGCTTGTCCTTATGAACTAGAGGTCTCTTCTCTGGTGAGTTTGATCCTGTGTTCTGTTTGAAATAGCAGTACTACTATATGTAGAATAGCTGCCATAAGAGACCAAGCTATTTGTGAAGCTGGTACCTGCCTCCAGTGGAGGGCAGTTCCTTAGATACTGTAACTTGCATAACAGATTCTTCAGTGGTACCCCAAAAGTCTTCCAAAACTTTGCAAGCAACTGATGTATTCCCTAAAGCATAATGGCTAGTTCCTCTTGATGTTATATTAGCTACCTTAGCTGCAATTATAACCGTCTTAAAAATTACCCAGTCCCTTCTGAATCCAGCTACAGGGTAGAGAGATTCAACTCTGGAAAACTGGCATAGCTCGGGGAGCTCCTCTGGCAGCCCCCCAGCAGCAGGCTCAGCCGCCCTCCTTCTCCGCTCCTTCTTGCTGCTGATGAAGCTTTGGCATTGTGACAGCCGTGTTAACGAGAGGAGAGTGCAACCCTGCAAATCAGCTGCATCCTGGATAAAGAAGCTTTCACTTCTGCAATTAAAACAGTCAAGTGATTCTTCTGTCACAGACCTCGTTATACTTGATGACCTTTTCTTTGCCCCCTGTGCAGCTGGTATAATGGGACAACTGTCCAAATTTCAGTAATGCTGCTAGAGATAACTAATTTGGAATATTATTAGACTGTCTAATATTATTGATGACCTGTGGAAAAGAGGTTTGTAGGACTGGTTTTCCATACGAAGTAAGGTGATGGAGGTAACTATATCTGCAAGTGGTTCACCATAGCTGGGTACGAATTCAGTCAGATGAGCTTCACTCTTTTCTTTTCTGTATTAATCAAATATATTTGAGGACGATAGTGAGGATCATTCTGTGCTATCTCACGTGCATTTTTGTAAATGCTTTTTTTGATCCTCTAGCTTACATTGGTTTTGTACTCTAAGACACCAGAGCAAGCAGTTATGCAATTGGGAGCTGCAGTATACGTTCAGTGACTCACGGCTACAGGGTGCAAGAGTTGCCTTTTCACTATGGGGCATTGGAAAGCTGACTCATATAAATTAGTATTCTCCTCCTTAGTGAAATAAAATGGGCTATAGAAATCCAATAAAGAGAAAATAAGTGTTGATCCTAATCGCAACAGACAGAAAGATCAATTTCTGCGGCATGCTGTTAGAAGCACAGGGTATAAAATCAATCTGACATGCACACTCTTCCCCCTCTTTCTACTTTTCTCCTCTGGGGCTTTTACACTCATCATTTATTTGGGTATCTTCTAGGGTCAAGGCTGCTAAAATCGGTAATACTATGAGGCTTGCATGCCTAACAAGTCACAGGAGAAAGTATCAGCATCTGTCTGTGTCTTTTGATGTTACTTCTTTTTATTATAGGGCATCCTTCGTCAACAGCATTGTCAATTCAAACTAAAGTTTCTACCTTGATTTCTACAAAACCCCATGTATTTTCTGCCTTCAAGGACTCCAGGAGAATTTCTTTATTACCAGCTCGGGTAATAGCAGAGCATAGCAGTAGTGCTGAATATTAAATATTGCTAAAAAAACACTGCCTGAAGAATGGCCGTGAACAATTGCAGGTAGTTCAGGTTGAGTTCAGGTAGCTGAATTAGCCTCATCTGTAGAGGAGAGGTCAAACTGAGGAAACAAAGAGCATCAGCCTGTTAGCAGAAATATCTCTGATCTCCAGTTAACTGTGGCTTGACAGTGGTACCTAGAAAGCAATTCTTCAGTGTTTTTACTTTATCCTGGTGCTGTCTGCCATATATTAAAAAGTCCATGTTGAAGTTAATTGAATTAACGGAATGAGCTTTGTCATTTACCTTCCACCCTACTGCCCTTAAAATTAATCCACCATAAGTATGTATCCAATATGCTACTGTAAACCTATACTAGTAGTTACCAATACAAATTTCGGGGGGAAGCGTAAAGTACTGGATGAAAGATTCAACATTGTTCTATAGAACAATTCTTTCAAGAACTGCAACAAAACATGCACTAACTTTTCTACATGGGCTGATCACAAATGGTTCAGTCATACCATACGCTGAATGGGCTTTTGCGTATGTTTCTTTTTTATATACTGATCTAGCTATAGATCTTTATGGTTATGGTTTGCAGGCTTTTTTTTTTTTTTTTTTCTGGTAACAGGTGGAATCTCAAGATTTCTGATCTTTATCCAACTGTAGAATATATTTGCTTCTGCTGATATAGCCCGATTTGCAATTCTCTCTGTTAGAAAGGAGTCTATAATTAGAGCAGTATTTTTGAAGCCAGACGAGGTCTTAGAGGTAGGTGATGGGAACTGGAGAAGGCCTTACACTAGTGCGGTCCTGTGGACCCCTGCACAGCTTGCAATCTCCTCCTCTTCAGCAGAAACCTGTGGACAATTTCTTCCACAATGCAGCTTGAACACAAGAGGAGGAAAAAATACTAGAGC
The DNA here is from genome assembly GCA_013400055.1 of Nycticryphes semicollaris. Taxonomy (NCBI): domain Eukaryota; kingdom Metazoa; phylum Chordata; class Aves; order Charadriiformes; family Rostratulidae; genus Nycticryphes; species Nycticryphes semicollaris. Next base: position 84,637 of record VXBJ01001070.1, read on the forward strand.
CATGGCAAACTGTTACTCCAGCAGTAATAGCTGAGGACTGTACTAAGTGGTGCCTGGTGAGATTTCATGAATGTCCCTCTCCCACTTGCTAATCAGCTTCCCTGCACAAAGCTTGCCCCCCATCACTCACACAGATCAGGAGAAACCCCAGTGCAACCAAGGCCATGGGTTGGCACCATCGAGGGCAGTTGCAGAGTGGAGGCCGGTACGTGGTCTTTGCAGCAGGTATCCGGAACTCTTATCCTGAAAGGTTCCTCCCTCCTGTTGTTTGTAGGTGGGACCTGTCACTGAGACAGCTGCAGCAGCAGAAGATGGTGTGGCTGTGACAGCAGGCGCTAGTGACGGCGCTGCTGCCACCGAGCAGGAGGATGTTGTTGAAAGTGACAAAGGCCAGGGAGAAGAAAAGGACGCTGATGTTTCTCAGGTAACTGCACAGTAGCGTGTTAGGGGCATCAGGACAGATTCAGCAGCCTGAGAGAGGCAAGGCTGCTGCAGCTCCGTGCCCCCCAGGTCCAACCAGTAGCAAGGCTGAGGCTCTCCTGGGATAGCCCTGGGAGGGGCACACACGGAGTTTGTATTCTGAGTCCTTAATTTGGGTTGTGCCTGCCTTTGTGCCCCTGTGCTCCCTTGGGCTTGTGGAGATGGGACTTGATAGGCTGGTTACTGCTTTGATGGACCAGGGAGCAGCATGGGCAAGGGTGTTGTTTGTGCTCCCACTCCTGCTGTTGTCTCTCTGCGCTTCTCTGTGGAGACAAGTTTTATCATATAACCTAACGGGGCTTTCTGGAGAAACAGGCAGAGGAAATAATGGATTTTTCTTGTGTCATGGCACTGAGTCCTATCAAACAGCATTACTTTGTTTTCTCTAAACCACAGTGGTTAAGCTGCCTTTTCTTCTGCAACCTCTGAGGAGCAGCTACTAGAGCAAACCCTGCATCTGGGCAGCCAGTTGCTACCTCCTGTCATTGCACGTTGTATTGCTTCAGTGCTCCAGAATAGCATCTGGTGGAGGATTGGTAAACATGTTCTTTTCAGGTTGGATGTTGGATGTTGGATGGAGTTGCATTAGATGCTTTTTGTCACAGGCTTCATTATCGGTCAGATGCTACTTTAGCCTTTTTCTTTCTCGGCTTCCAGTTATATTGCTGTAAATCAGGAGAAATCCCCTCAACCAGTTAAAGAAATAGGCCAAGTTTCCTTCTTTCATCCCTTTTATATCACTATTATGCTGCTGACTTGAACTCCCAAAGAAACTTAGGACAGTGCCTCCTGGAACTTGTGGTCTCACCCAAACCCACCTACAGTTAAGAACAGGGTGGAGGAGAAAGGTCTGTTAATTTTCATGCATATTGAAAATGAAACCCAAACTACCTGCAGAGTATTTTTATTATTTACTGCAATGATTTGTGGTAATATAGAAAGTAGACGTAGGAGGGCTAAGGGAAATGGTGGAAACGGGAAAGGGAGTACTCCTTTACAATCTTGCACAAGTACTGTTTTCTGCCTTAATGTAAGAATCCACTGCGGAGAAGAAAGAAATCCCCATTTCCATTTATACCCTGTGCAATAAGCAAACAATTGTGTTTTATTGTTTGAAATAAAGCACTAAATACTCTTACAGTGGTGTTCTGCTTTGTTTGTTGGTGTTTTTTTTTCCTAGGACAAGGCCAGCAGCATCCCTTCAGTAGTAATAGAGCCAGCATCAAATAATGAGGGGGAGGGAGAAGAACATGAAGTTGTCATGAACCAGTCCCAAGATGCTGCAGCAGAGCTGGGCGATCAGGGCACTGACACTATGTCCAGTGAAACTTCCAAAGTTGAAAGTACGCAAGAACCTGCTGAAGAAATCCAGGCTGCAACTTCTCAAGATCAGCATGTTCCAGCAGAAGACACAGCTTCTGCAATGCCACCCGGCTTCCTCTTTAAGGTCTGCTTCTTCATTCTCCTTTTAGGCATCCCTTCAGATCTAGCTTCTGTGGACGTGTCTGTCTGTGCAGGTAGCATGATTGTTTCTTGAGGCCAAAGGATGCTTAATTTAACAGCCAGATACACAAATACACCCAAACACAATTTTAACATTGTGCTGTTGCTTCATACGTGAAGTCTGAGAAGATACGTTTTCTGCACACCGTTGTTGCTGTGCATACCCTTCTGTAGCTGGAACACTCACTGAAGTTCAAGAACCCCTTCATCTTGCCAATTTACTACTGAAAATTAACATATTGAGTAAAACTGCACTGCCATGGAGTTAGTCAGCAATATTGTATGATATATGCTAACAAATTGTCTGATATACTAATGATATATTTAATCTTTAAGGTCCCTTCCAACCCAAACCATTCTATGAGTATTAAAAAATAGTATTTTTCTCGCCTGAAAATCTACAGTGAAAGTTTTCGTTCTATTAAGCCCGTGGGACTTCTAAAATTCACATTAATGAAGCTAAAATGTAATTCTGTGACTTCAGTAATACTATAGTTATAAAGAGTTAGGGTAATCAAACAGAAAAGTTTAATGAGGCGTAAGAGAAATTCTGTACTTGGCTGACAAAACCCATACGGTCTCCGGGTAAGCAAAGTTCTTTGACGATGCTTCTCACTTCAGAATCACTGAGCAGCTGGAAAGCTCCTTGAGGATGGTTGAACTTTACGTGCTTCCTCTTATAATTTGCATAGTTCAGACTAATTAGTCCCATAGCACCCCCTAAGTATGCCATTCTTCTTGGTCTATTCTTATTGCTCAATATTTTCAGCAAACCTTGAGAATAATATTGAGGTGAGGGTGAACAGTATTGCAAAACTACCACTCAGAGATGCTGACATAGTTCATCTTTTGTTTTTCATCACATTCTCCTAGGTCATACATAAATAAGGAGAATCAGAATATATGCCTGCCATCTGGTTCTTGATGCCATTTTCTCTCATTATTGCAAAGTTACCGTGGAACTGGCTGTGCTTTGAGAAAATTAGAATAACGTCTCTTGAGGAAGTAGAGCCATTTAGTTAAAATGGCCCGTGCACAATGACATGCTGATCCTGCCAATGCTTTAGTAATCACCTCTCTGAAAGACAGATATTTTTGGCATACCCGTCTGCCAATAAATGGGAGTTCTTTCCAGGGCAAACATTAGGTAGGGTTCCCATTACTCACCTCTTTGATCATGTCCCATTCAAATTTCCATGGATGTTTACAGCAAGAATAATATCCAGTGGCCACAACAAGAGAATTGAGAGTCTGAAACATCAGTTCTTGTAAGTCTTTCCCAATTCTAGGTGCAAAATCTTGCCACCCCTCTCTTGGATCTAGTAGTGATAGTAGGGAATGAGAGCAAATTCCTTACACAGAAGTAACAGGGATAGCAGGACTTGTCTGAGAGCCAGGACTTGCTGGGTGTTGCAGTATCATCTGTCCTTGAGATCTTGTGACCTTGGGAAGGGATCTTAGGTTTCCTTCAGTAGTCTTGAGTTTACTTACTTAAGCTGTTCCGGCTTCCAGGGATGTGAACAGAAAACTTTGGCATGAATCAATGTAATAGAATCATAGAATGGTTAGAGTTGGAAGGAACCTTAAAGATCATCAATTTCCAACCCCCCTACCATGGGCAGGGACACCTCCCACCAGACCAGGTTGCTCAAAGCCCCATCCAGCCTGGCCTTGAACACATCCAGGGATGGGGCATCCACAGATTCTCTGGGAAACCTGTTCCAGTGTCTCACCACCCTCACAGGAAAGAATTTCTTTCTAGTGTCTAGTCTAAATCTCTCCTCTTCCAATTTAAAACCATTACCCCTTATCCTATCATTACACTCCTTGATAAAGAGTCCTTCCCCATCTCTCCTGAAGGCCCCCTTCAGGTACTAGAAGGCTGTCAAAAATGTCAACTCTAATGATTTGAAGGTACCTTTGTATAGCCATGTGTTTGAATAAAAGAGACATGATATTCTTTTATTCTCCTTTTTTTTTCCCCAATAAGGATTTAACAGAGAATTTTGTTGAGAAAATGTCTCCATTTAGATCATGTCAACATGTTTGCTGTTTCTTCAGGTTGAAGTTCTACACGATTTCGAGGCAGCTAACAGTGATGAGCTTAATTTAAAACGAGGAGATATTGTACTAGTAATTCCTTCGGAGACCACGGCTGATCAGGTAAAAACACATGGTCCTTTCTTTTGTAGAGGCTTTTCTTTGTCTCAACTTTGTTCTTACATATTATAGTCAATGAAAATGTGTACTCGAAATGTCTTTACTGTTAGAAAACATGAAAATTTTAATTTTGTCTTTGTACTTGGTTTTATTTGAGACTAAATGGCACAGTTGGCTACAGCTGAAGTCCCAGATTATATGCTGCTAACAGGATCCAATCTCAGCATATTTTCTAGGGCTTTTTTAAAATGCTTTTTTATAGTGGATTTTGTACAGGCATGCGTGAACACAGAGACTTAATATGGAAGATGACTTACAAATTGTACATTATGTTGCTATCTGTCATATTGCCTTAATATTGCGATAGAATTGATTACATGGTCCCTAGATGTTCAGAGCTTTCACATCTGGATTTGGAGAAATAGTACAAATTCACCCTCTGAGAGCACTGAGACTGCACACAAATTGTGCTGTCGTATAGCCAAAATGTCCAGAGGCGCTGCTATGCGTGGCGCATGCCTCTAAAGCTAACTCTGCCCCCTGGAAGCCTAAACCTGAATTATACTACAGTTTAATTTTTATTTAAGACGTTTCATTGTGTTTTAACTGCATTTCAGGTTGAGTTTTCAAACTCTCTTATTGCACGCATTAAATCGAATTGTAGTGAAGTGAATTGATTTTTGGCCACTGCTTTAAAAGGGAAGTACGCTGTTAGCACCAGCTGCTCCATGGACATCTGCTAGTGACAGTAGTGTTGGTGAAAAGTCTCCCCTTGATTCAGGGCTTGAGAGATGGTGTGCTGGACCCTGCCTAGTGAGGCAGCAAAGAGCACTGCTCTGAAAGAAGAGCACTTCTTAAAATAAGTCTAAATAATAGCACCCTAAGCACATATGAGTACTGGTGACTGTGTTTGAAATTGTTTCGATGGTTGGTGCTCTCCAAAGGTAGGTAATAATCAGTGTTCCTTGTCTCAACTGAGCTTTATTTTAATACAAGAGACAGCTCATTGGTTTTTCTGGGTTTGGTTTTGGGGTTTTTCTTATTTTTTATTTCAGGAAAAAAGATACTTTTTTTTTTTTCAACAGGGCGCTTTGCTCCTTTTATAGGGATAGTTTCTGTTATCCTTACTCAAATTATGCTGCGTTGTATCTGTTCAAGTGCTTATCAGTATTTGCAAAATAGGACACCACTGTAAGACTAGCAAAATATCCTTTCTGCCTTCAGTCTGTTTTTCTCAGGATGTTTATGTATTAAATACGCTTAATCGTCACTTGGTGAATCCATGAAGTATATTCTTGTCTTGTGTGCATCGAAATTCCATTAGCATTAATTGGCATAAATTGTGTGCGATGATGGAGAAAATAAACCTTTATGTATTCATGTTTCTAAAAGCATTCTGGTCATTTCTTTATTATTCAGTACATATTTGCCTTTCATGTTTAACATCACCTTAAAACTTAATATTTTTGTCTTTTGCCAGGTACTTTGTTGATGTATGTAGAGTCTTTATTTTTGTTACTCTTTATTTTCTTTCAAAATTGGCATGTCTAAACCCATAATTCTAATGGAATTGGTAACATCAGCGTGTTTTCCCGCTGAAAGCAAATCAGTCCCACCCGGGGGCTTCAATTTTCCCATTAGTCTCAAGTGGAAGTTATTATCCAGTAAAATTAATTCCTTCATACAATCTACTCTGCCTGTACTAGAAATCTGTAGTTCTTCTTTTCTTTCTCAGATATTCCACATGCTTCAAAAACGTGTACCCAGCCAATGCCGTACCTAAGATGCTTTAATGATGCTTATTTTGTGGCAGAGCGTCAGTACACCACCACATGCAGCACTGAGCAAACATGACTTGGTGGTGTACATGAAAATCCTCACAAATTACTCTGTCTCCTTGTGTGCTCTCTGTACCATTATAATAGAAATTCCCTGTTCATCGAAGCTTTGCTCTGGCTCCTCTTCTTAAAAGGAGCAAAGCAAAGTTACTGAGTTAGTGAGATAAGAACATGTTGATAATTTTTCAAAAATACCAAATTGACTTTATTCCAGGTGTAATTGATCACACCTAAAAGAATACAGCACTTTTCAATAAGAAAACTGTCTTGTGATTGTTTGGACCGCTGATGATTTGTGTGCAATTTTGCATGGCCAAGTTTTGCTTTAGGTTACCAGGGGGTTTCAGAAAACTAATTGCATATTACCTAAGTTTGCACTTCTAGGTATAGTAATGCCAGAGACTGCAGGAACTGTTATTTCTTTTGACAGCTGATACATGAATGAGAGAAAAGAACTCTCAGGGGAAAAAAATTTGGATTCAAAACTATTTTTTCCCTCATGTGTGGTATTGTGTAATGTTTCTGGCCGTCTGCTCTTACTGTGCAAGTGTGCTAATATTACTGTGACAAAATCTCAACAAAGATTTGCACAAATGCAGATCTGGATTAATACTGGATGACCTGGACGACTGATTATCCAGTTTTGAGTTCAGCTAGGGGCAAGATGGGCTAAAGGCCATACAATATGCTCACAGTCACTTGATCTGGCTGAACAGAGAGAAAATGGTCCGTGCAAAATCAGAGGCTGCTTTTTAACTGAAGGATCAAACCTTTTAGCCACGTGACTCTGAAAAGTCACAGAATGATATGGGGTTGGAAGGGACCTCTGGACATCATCTAGTCCAACCCTCCTGCCAAAGCAGGTCCTCCTAGAGCGGGTTGCACAGAAACTTGTCCAGGTGGGTTTTGAACATCTCCAGAGATGAAGACTCCACCACCTCTCTGGGCAGGCTCTTCCAGGGCTCTGCCACCCTCAAAGGGAAGAAGCTCCTCCTCATGTTTAGGTGGAACTTCTTATGTACAAGTTTGTACCCATTTCCTCATGTCCTCTCACTGGGCATCATTAAAAAATACTGTTATCTGTTACTCTTCCCCTTCCTCTTGACACCCAGCCTTTAAGTATTTATAAGCATTCTTCAGCCTTCTCTTCTCCAGACTAAAAAGACCCAGGTCCCTCAGCCTTTCCTCATCAGGGAGATGCTCCAGGCCCCTAATCATCTTTGTGTTCCTCTGATGTACCCTCTCCAGCAGATCCCTGTCCTTCCTGAGCTGGGGAGCCCAGAACTGGACACAGTACTCCAGATGGGGCCAAGGTCTTCAGGTCTGAAGCTCGCAGTGAGGTAGGGGGGAGACACAAAGTTTAAGAGACTTTTTCTTTTTCCTTGCAGGAGGCTGGCTGGTTGACAGGCATTAAGGAATCCGAGTGGCTTCAGTACAGAGATGCAAACAGTTATAAAGGACTTTTCCCAGAGAACTTCACACACCATCTGGAGTAGTTCTTCGTTCAGGCAGACGCATGAGATATGAAGCTCAGTCAGTAGGTTTTTAACCTCTTTGAAACACAGGAGCCCACCTTTTTGTAGTTTAAGTGGTTTACAGACTGGTGCCAGACAAAGCTTGTGGAAACATATCAAAATGAGCATGAACGTGAACAGTTAAGCTAGCAATTTCTGAAGCAGTACATGAAAAAAAAATTCAAATAAAAAAAAGAAATGTCCTTATTTGTTCACACGTATGTGGCAACAGGTTTGTTTGTGCTTTGTCAGAGCTATGGTGATCCTGTATTTGGTCCTTCCCCATGAAATCTGAAATTAGCCTCCTCGATACCAAAACCTTAACTTCTCTGCACTAAGTGTATTGTATTGAGTTGCACTGCAGAAGTTTAATTAGTTATCCTGTAGTAATGAGGTCAAACTATTATAAGTTTCATGTGTTTAAAAAAAAAATTAAATGCTTCAAAGTTTTTCAATGTTATTTTTGGACACGCATAATATATATACACACAAGAACTTATCTGTGTATATATAAGTGCATATGGATAAACATGCATTTTCACGACTTCATGGTAGTTATTTGACTGTGTAGTACCATCAGTACATGCATTGCTCTTTCACTGTCTGGCATTACAGGAAACGGTTTTGTTCCAAAGCAAAACTAGCTGCTCCATTGCCAAAACATGATACAGTATCTGTGTTTGTAATGTGAAATTTTCATTCTGAGATGATGAATAACATCATGTTCAAAGCTGCTAAACCTTTGAGAAGGCATGGCTCAGTCTCCTCTCCCAGCTGCAGTAGTTACAATAAGATAATCTGGAGGGGGAGCTGTTATGATGCTAATCTATACTTTTTTATTTAATTGGCTGAGTAAATTTAAAAAAAGAAACAGAATTAATCTCTGAAGAAGAAATAAACACAATATATTTTCACTATATGTATTTATGCAGCATACCTTCACAGATCCTTTTAAAATAAGGTATATAATGTATCCTGTATGAAAAAGTCATCTGTAACTTATGTTTTCCAGTGCTGTGTCATTAAAAATAAACCTTTGATCCAAAGAAGCTGTTTCATCTCTGGTGCTTTTGAAGTTTTGTAACACTGAAGTTGATATACTTTATATCTTGTAATGGAGAATCTAATCTTAATGTAATATCTCTTTTTCCAAAGAAACACAGCCCAACAGGTGCACCATCTAAATTCTTCCTCTCAACCCGAGTCATGGCTGGAGCTCCAAAAGATCTGAACCCCAGCTCAGCACATCTAGCTGCTCCTCCTGTTCCAGCCTCTGACCACCAGCTGATACCTGATTTACTTGTGTGGAAAAAAAGTTCTCCATGATCACGCTGTATTGTGTTTGACAGTGCACAGAAGCTGTAAATATTTGGGAACACCTAGATTTTCCTAGCAATTCACCTATTTTTGACAATACTTTGGTTAGGGGCTCATTTTGTGTGCAGATGACATCTGTTTCCACTCTGTTTCTAATTTGTCAGATGTCAGTTGAGGAAACAGATTTCTTTTGTTGCTCTGGAAGAGGAGGAAAATTGGTTTCTTTCTGTTTTTCAGAATACAGTAACTTTCAAAAGCAAGTCTAATGATAGCTGTGTTTTGTGAAGAAGCTGAATGGCTCAGCAGTGCTGGCTGGGATTTTGGCTTTGAAATGCCACAATAAGCAATCAGAGTCTGAGGAGGTTGCAGGAAAGCTCTTTAGGTTTCTGCTCATTCCTGGAGCAAGATTGTCTGTCATTAGGGATCCAGGGCCAAGAATCTCACCAAGCAAACAACTTTCTTTTAGTTCTGGTGCGTTACAATAAATTCCAGACTCCAGTCTACCACATTGAGGTAATCATGATAACGATATTACACCTCATTTATGGTGAGCTTCTGATGACTTCCAGGGTACAGTTTCCTGATTAAATACATCTCAACACTTGTATTTCAGTAACAGCTGCTCTACAGACCACTGCAAGAGACCAGCACTGGGTAATGGAGCCTCAGTTTCCCTGTGGATGCCGCGTTGTTGCTTCTTTGGGGCCTACAATCAAGTGAGACCGTCACGTATGACAGCCGTAACCCCAAGGAAGCAGAGGATGCTGTGATCAGCCCCAAGATTTCTTTACCCAGTGCTGGTTGTGTGCAGTTACCATTACACCATCTCAGTGCTCCAAGTACCCCAGTCAAAGCCAACACCCTTGGCCTTGATTTTTCTAATGTCTTACTGCTAAGTGGTTTGCAGCGCACTTGAAGTTGTATGTAGGTAGGAAAGGTCTCTGGTCTACAGCAAAGAGCTTTCATGGTTTCTTCTGACGTGCTCTTCAGAAATATCATGACTCTACTCTTTGTTTCTTAATTCCACCTTAGAATGAAGAAAAGTATAATTTCAAAAGCCATCAAATGTCCACGTCTTGCTTCAAGGACTGTCATTTTTTACTAGCTTTAAGGAGAGGTGCTGATAATGTCCCAAAAGCCGTGCTATTGCACATGATGCCTGTGTCATTCAAGTGCTGCAGTTACTGGGGGTATGGCATACCATCCTGACATAAAGTATGCCTTCCTATCTCACACATCCCAGAGCCACAAAGCAAAAGAGGTGTTGCAGGAAGGATGAGGAGAATTATTAAAGTAATATTCCTAAAATGTCTTGCAAAATTTCGTATGCTAAGATCATGGATGTTGAAGGAAGGACATCGATGAGTTAACCAGAATGATGGCTTTCCTAATTTTGACAAAAACTTCTTCCCTTCTAACAGAAGACGATAATGAATAGAAATATATTTATCATTTGAGGTTAACAACTCTCTCTCCATTTTCGTTAGACAATCACTTTCCTCTCTGACACTTTTATGTTTGCAGCTCCTGAGACAAATAGTACAAAATAAGTGTATTTCTCTTTATCTCTAGAAGCTTATTCCAGGGCAAGCAAAGGAAATTCTTTCCAGTATGTACTGTTGTTACATACCAGTGATACCTTCCCCTCTGGAGTTATATTAGCCCAGAATTATTTATCCCTTTTGTTGAATTTTTCTGATTAACACCACATTGGACTTGGCAAATTACTGAACCTCATGCTTTTGGAGTGACTGTAAAACAATAACCTATTGTATCTTGGTTTCTCTGAAGACTTGTTTCTGACTTAGCACACACTGCTAACCCTATACAGCAGCGGTAATTTCTAATTCTGCATAAAATAAACCCTTGAAAGATTTAGGAAACCCATCTCCTGATCCTGCAGGCTGATTATGCTTGGTGTGGCCTTGGAAGGAAGACAAAATGACTGAAGATGGAGGAACATCTTGAGTGAACGAATAAATTCTATATTTGCGGCTCATCTATCTGCTTTACAGGCTTTCATGGATAATGAAAAATGTGTAAGTTGAATGACACTTCTGTCCCTTTCCTCCTCCTCCTCCTCTCCCCACCTTGCTCCACCTCTTCCAGACCTCACAGCTGGGTGCATCTCTTCCTGCCACCGAAGAGGGAAGGGAAGCTGGGACGCATGATCCTACTCAGATTGTGTGGCATTTGGTTCCAGGATGCTCTGATTGCTGGTGCCCTAATGCCAGAAATAAATCATAGTCTCATTAAGCTCACACTCCATGAAAATTTCTAAGTGTCATGCTGACACAGGGCAAAAGACATCCAAAGAAAGTGACAGTGATGGGTACGTTGAATTAATGGGGTTGGGGAAAGAGCAGCCACTGCTGTAGCAACAGTTTACAAGGCTGTCACCCTCTTGCACACCTTGCCCATGCACAGAGCATGAGCGAGTATTACAGCTGCAGCAGCCAGAAGTACCACAGCAGCCTCCAAAACACCACACCTTGTTGCTTGCAGGACAAAATCAGATTTTATTGATAGCTTTAAAAACAGACTTCAAAGATCTGTCTTTTTGTATTTAAAACACTAAGGTGATGGCTGATGAAACACCACCTGGTAAGCCAATCCCTGGCTACAGAAAGCAGTTAGTTCAATTAATTAGGCAAGGTCACATTTCTGAAGCAGCTTAAAAGAGGGTGAAGGTGTTTTTTTCAGCCAGCTGGAATCAGCAGTGTCAGTGATGCGCTCTCTGGTGGTGAGCTGTTCACTGCAGATGGGGGGACTGCCAAGGACTTGCAAGAGAGTCAGTGATGCTACCTGACAGCCATTTTGCTTCTCTTTTCAACTCCAGCTCTTTCTGTTTAATTTGGGGGATGAATTTCAGGAGGTGGCACATTCTCAGTCTGGGTTCAGAATTAGAGAATATGAAGTGGACTGTGTTTTTGGACCCAGCATCTCTCTAAAGGTATAGATGTATGATGACAAAGTCACTCTCTGAAGATTCCTCTCCTAGGTCTTTACCTGTGTGTTGTCAGCTCTGGTGCTTTCTTTGTGTGTACTGTGTCTCTGGCAGCATTTTGGACACGTCTGTGTTTCTCTTGTGTGGATGTCTTCACTCTGGCTTTGCTTAATCAACACAGAAGCATCATATGAGGAACACTGCAGCACTTTCCAAACTGTGTCTCCTGTAACCAACAAGAAGACCACGGAATTAATGTGAATTTGGAAGAGCTGAAATCTCCCCATAGGGACTTGTGCTGCATATTCAGATGCCTGATAGAAATTAAAAGGAACTTTAGTGAAAGAAAATACCCAGGCAGCAGCTGAAGTACCACTCTGTGTGTATACAGGACTTCTGCCCAGCCATGGGCACTAAATGTGATGCAGAGAATAATGCAGTAGTGCGTAGCCACCAGAAATGGTGTCTTCAGGGGTCAGTGAGACCCACTTCTGCTGAAGAGGGTCAACAAATGCAGAAGTCCTGGTTTCAGAGGAGAAAAAAGGCTGTGGTCTCTTTTGGTGTTATTGGAGCACAGCCTTTGATGCCAGCCAGGCTAACACCAGGTCATGATATAATAATAATATTGCCTCTATATAATATATATTATAATTTTTATATATATATATAACTGCCTAATAGTGCCTCTATATTTGCCTAGACAGACTGCTTGTAGTACAAGTTATAATCAGACCAAGAACATCAAAACATCATAAAGGTAAGTAGCTATATACTTAAATTATTATATTTAAGAGAAGGTGAATGTACTCCAGGCTTCCTATACTTCATTTATTTCAGGTAATTATTCATAAGAAAAGCAAATTCTCTATGTAAGTTAAAATTTAAACACACGGAGCTGCAACTGAAGGAAGAATCTGGCTGTGTGGCAGTGAAAGAAATATAATCCTGAGGAATAATCTATACAGGTTAAGACAAAATTGCCACATTAGAATGTCATACAAAAGTTTCTCTCTCAGTGCCTAAAATCTGAGAGACTCCATACATGGCACGGCGCTGTGGCTCCCAAGGTCTCATAGAGATATAAATGAAAGTAGAAATTCTCCATAGTCGTATTGTAAGGCTATAAGGTATTATACAGTGGAGGTTATAAAAATGCTGAGGACCTTCGGGTATCTCCTAGCCCAAGAACAAACATCACGCTGTTGTCCACCTAAAAAGTCCTCATGAAAATAAAAGTAGCTGATGCGCAAATGTTTTGCTTAAAAATTACAGTCTCGTAGAAATTCTCAGCGCCCACCCATACCATTGGATGGTAAGCCCCTCAAAAAGGGCTTCTGAAGGTTTTACTCCTTTATATCCAGCAGAGGGTGGTAGATGCTGGAATTTACATTTGCTGGATTGGAGCTGTCATTTGGGTCACTCTTCTGCTGTGAGTCTCTTGCATTAATATCTCTCGTTATCCGGCCGTGGCTCATACCTGCAAGGTCACGGGGCAGATTTAGTGCAGTAACAGCAGCAAAAACTAGTTTTCTGTATGCAGTAACCAGCTACTTCAACCTGCAGGCAAATAAAGATGTAGAAGTACATATCAAGCTGCACCATACATTATTACAGCCCCCTATCCTTGCATCTCATACATAATTAAATGTTGTGCTGTACAGGAAACCACAGTGGCTGCTTATGGAAAAATCTGCACCAAGTAACAAAGGTGATTCAATTCAAAGAGGCGTTGCTGGGTTAAGAAGGTAAAATAATTTTGTATGCCATCTCTCCTTAAAATAATTTTATAGTCTACCTCTGTTTAAATAAATATCTAAAATATTAACTGNTGTTTTTGTTTGTTTTTTTCACACTGCTTTGACCTTATAAATCCAGTTTCTCTTGGAATTTTTGTATGTGTCTCCTCCTTTCTGTCTCTCTGTTCACCTATCCATGGTTTGCCCCAGTTGCAGTGAGATGACTGAAACCCTGCTTGACTTGTGTTAGCCGAGTTCTGCAGTATTTGACTTCCAGCAGAAACAGCACTGATAAAGGAACCTTTGGAGCCTTTTAACGTCGGAGTGCTCAAAGCCAGCAACTCAGTCCCTTGCCAAGAAGTCAGTCCTCGGTTGCCTGACACTGGCCCTGGAAGCCACAAAATTACTGCCCAAAGCACCTCTCCCCCAAACGGACTCCTTGAAACAGTAAAGGAGGTAGAGAATGGACCCACATAGATGTAACACCAGTCAGTAAAATATTCCACCATTTTCCTGTATTGCCTGCTCGGGATAGGTCTGTGAAATAGCATGCTAACTCATAGTACCTTTTGGTTGTGCCCTTTTCTGAGAGGAGTTGGGGGGCAGGAAGGGAGTGTGATGAAAAGGGAAAAGGATTTCACTGAGAAATTCAAATTAACGATTTATTTGGGCTTCACTCACAAGTCCAGTACGCTGCTATTGCAGGTTCAATGGGTACGATGGCAAATACACTATTGCAGTTTAAAAACAACACGCAAAATACACTATTAAAACCTACAAGTGATCCCGAAAATTAACAACACAAAGCACAGGCACACTAGATATTAATATCTTAAAAGAGTGCACCAATCACGATCTTTATAGCATACCATACATATGTTTCTTAATGAAGAGTTTTCTTGTTGTTTTTCTTGTGTTTTTAATGGGGTTTTATTGTATTTTCTTGGATTTTGAATTGCTTCTTGGCCAGTTTTGCCCAACCTTCTTTCTGTTTGAAGGGAACTCTTCTGATTCTCCAAAGGAAGAGCTGCTTCTGCATCTGGAATGTTTCTGGGACTGGGGCATATACTGTCTTGGATGATCTGTTGCTCTTCTCTGCACACAGCCAGTCTGTTTTTTTTGACCCAGCAGGGATCCACAGTGGTTTGGGGGGGGTCCAAGGAGGTCCATAGGGGTCCATACAGGTCTGGAGGGTCTATAGGGGTCCACAGGTATCCACAGGGGTCCTTAGGAGTCTGGGGTGTTCACAGGGGTTTGGAAGGGTTCATAGGGGGCCACAGGGGTCTGGGGAGAGGTCAGTAGAGGACAATACAGGTTCATGGGGGTCTGGGGAGGTCCATAGGGTTCAGGGAGGTCCATAGGGATCCATAGGTATTTATAGGGGGTCCACAGGGGTCATAGGGTCTATAAGGGTCCACAGAGGTGAGGTCTGGGGGAGGTCCCTATGGGTCTGTAAGACTCCATTAGGGGTCTGGGGGGTACTTAGGGCTTGATAAGGTTCCACAGAGGTCTGGGAGGGTGTCCACAGAAGTTCATACATTTCCATAGGAGCCCACAGGGGTCCACAGGGCACAGCGGGGCTCTATAGGGGTCCATAGGTGTCCACAGGCATCCATAGAGGTCTGGGGGTGTCTACAGGGGTCCATTGGAGCATGGGGGGTCCACAGGGATCCACAGCATTCCATCCTCTACCATGTGTGTTGGAGGATGGCAGATTGGATACCTCATTGGTTTAACTCCTCTACTCCTATATAGTTTCGACTCACACTGTGCTTTTCATCTCAAAGGATCCCAGGTGGTCTGCAAATGGCATCCGTGGATTGCTCTACATGGCACTGAACTGCAGCCCCAAGACTGGCTTACCAATCTATGTTGGTCCTGCCTGGCAGTGGAAGCACCAAAAACGTACTGTACCTGGAGGGAATGCTGTAGGGGTCGTTTAGGAAAACAAACTGGAACTTATGCTTGGGGACAAGAAAAGTTGGAGGACGTGAGTACCATGTTTGTGTATCACAGGAAAAAGGAAAGGCTTTCCCTGATTTCTGTGACCTGACTTGCTGCTGGCCTTCTGTGAAAACTTTGCCAGCCGTAATGCTTCATTTAGTCTTTGCATGGAACAGGGATGACTTGCTGGCCTTTTTCAGTGGATTGCTGTCAGCACTCTGAGTCCCATTTGTACGTATGAAACAAATGCAGAGAGGAGTTCACAGACCAGGTGATGAAGCACGAGGAGGAGGAAGAACTGGGAAAGACTTCTCTGTGTGTGTGTGTGTTTATGTTCTGCTGGGTTCATCATCATTCCTGCTAAATTTGGTGAGATACCAGTGAGAGTATCTGGGGGAGGAGAGTGCTGCTGGTTTGCATGCCTCTGGGATTCGGTGCTGCTTTCACTATCAATGGCTGTATTTTTACAATCAGTGAGCCTGATTTATCTCCTCTTCTTTCCTTCCTTCTCTCTCACCTTCTTTCCTCTCTTGCCTTTTCAGAGAAAGTCCAGGAAAAAGGCAGCAGTTGAGAAGTGCCTTCTGTCAAGTGATGCCTCTAAGCTGGATTCTTGTTTGGGTTTCTGTTCCATTCTGTCCTCTCTGTTGTCTTCTGCCCCCATGTTGTGAATTCTTGGTTGAGGGAGAGGTGAGTACCTCCTGGAAGATGCTCCTGTCAGCTTGACTACATGATCAGAGTAGATTTTCCTTCATGGCAGAATTTGTTCATTCTTAGTGATGTTGGCTGCTTTATGTCCCAATCTACTGTTTCTTATTAATTAGAATTCATTGTGCCATTTAAGGGAAGTGGAAGTTTGCAGTGAAATTCTGCAGGACGACTTGTCATCTGCTCTCCAGTTGTGTTTGCCTACTTGCCATATGAAGCAGCAACAATCATTTGAGCCTTGTGGCTTTTTAGATGTTTACTTACAGTAACACTTTAGGTACTGAATTGTTTTTCTCCAGCTCTGTACTGATACTTACCTACTGAACCTTGGTCTGCTTTGACACTCCCTATCTGGAAATGATAAATGGGACCTGAGGCAAGAAAGAATCACGTCCAAGGAGCATAAATGGGTGTGCTATACATACCAAGGTGATGTAAGAAGCTGTAGTTCAAAATAAGTCTCATGCAACATTGGATTTATGTGCCAAAAGCAGCCCATTATTTGCTTTCTAATAGCAGACAGTTCAAGCTGATGAGGGCTTTCTGGTTTTATTGGGCTTTTTGAATTCCAGGGGGTGGTACTTTGAAAAGAGCCCAGTGTGCTAGAGAGAAAGAATCCTGCCATGGTCGGTCTTATGGGAGGGGAAGCCACTTGTGGGGCACAGTGCCACAGTGCTGAGCAGCCAGTCGAATTCCCTGCTTATTTCAGCTTGAGGATAGTGATGCAATCCTATAGCCAAAACACCTGGAATAAAACTCAGAGGAACTTAGGTGGCTGGTTTCAGTCAATGTGAGGGTTGTGCAGCAGAGGTCTGAGAATAAAACAGTCTGTACTGTGGTGTTAAAAATCTGATCTGTTTTGTTGGTTGGGGTTTTTTTGGCTACAGCCAGCAATGCCTTGACAAACACTGGCAGCAAATTACTGCTTTTTTTCCTGTTGGCAGGGCAAACACATGGAACTGACTGAATATAGACAGCAGCCTTAGAGCCACTGTCTCCAAGGAAGAGCAGAGAGGCTACTCGAGTGTGCTTCGTTGCATACTGTCTTTAGGGAAATGGTCTGCTTTGGAGATTTCAACTGGTTTGGGTTCAATCAAAGCTAATTTCTTTTTTATTTTTCTTATTGATTCTGTAGGCTCAATATGTGTGTTCTGTTGAGTCAATATGCTTAGACCCTGGTCATGTTTATGGCTGAACTGGCCAATGATGACAGATTCTCTCCCCCTACCTCTTGTTCCAAGGAGAGAAGGAGGATAGATAAAGAGACTTAAGAGTTTAGAAGGAATTAAACTACTTTAACAAAATATTTATAATAAAATAAAATTAAAATAATTAAATAGATACAGTATATACAAAACCACATCAAGCTCCCAGGATGACCTCACTGGCAGGCACTGGGGAAGTCCCAGACAGGACTCAGCAATGGGTGGGAACTAGGTTCCAAGACTGGAATCAGGAACACACAGGCAGATGCACAGACAAGGTCCTCCTCAGACCTTGGCCATTGAAGATAAAAGCTGAGGGATCAAGGCATCGGCCCTTTTTTACTGAGAATGATCCAGGTGGGATGGAATACCTTGTTGGTCANATTTCAACTGGTTTGGGTTCAATCAAAGCTAATTTCTTTTTTATTTTTCTTATTGATTCTGTAGGCTCAATATGTGTGTTCTGTTGAGTCAATATGCTTAGACCCTGGTCATGTTTATGGCTGAACTGGCCAATGATGACAGATTCTCTCCCCCTACCTCTTGTTCCAAGGAGAGAAGGAGGATAGATAAAGAGACTTAAGAGTTTAGAAGGAATTAAACTACTTTAACAAAATATTTATAATAAAATAAAATTAAAATAATTAAATAGATACAGTATATACAAAACCACATCAAGCTCCCAGGATGACCTCACTGGCAGGCACTGGGGAAGTCCCAGACAGGACTCAGCAATGGGTGGGAACTAGGTTCCAAGACTGGAATCAGGAACACACAGGCAGATGCACAGACAAGGTCCTCCTCAGACCTTGGCCATTGAAGATAAAAGCTGAGGGATCAAGGCATCGGCCCTTTTTTACTGAGAATGATCCAGGTGGGATGGAATACCTTGTTGGTCAGTTTTGGGTTGCCTGTCCTGTCCACTCCTCCCTGCAGGTGGGACCCCTCTACACTTTTCCATTTCCAACCCTCCAATGGGGCAAATAATGAAATTAGCTACCCTTGGTTCTTATAGCAAGTATAAGCAAGAGCCTCTCTGCACACCATTTCTTGTCATTAACTATAAACAAAGGTCTTACTCTGAGAATGAACAGTTTTCTGCACAATATGCTGTTAATTTCAGAGAGTTAGAAGAGGCCTAGCTAAGAGTTAAAATTACTGAACAGAAAGTTGGTTCTGTTCTACCTCAGAACAGGACATTTCATCCCTTATTTCATACCACTTGCCTTGTGCTTTGTCTATCTATAGATACATACATACATGCAGGTTACTAATTTGTGATTTATCTTTATATACAAAAGTTCACTACGTCCATTTAGATCATAAGTGCAGGATTTTATCCATCATAGCAGATTCTCAGGGTAGGAAAGATGGATGAAGTTCATTGTGGTCTGTGCCCATGGGTAGCATGTCCATTTCGAAGAGTCTTGCTTGGATGCCATTTGATGAAGCTGACTCAGGTTTCATCATTATATGTTATCCTGAAACACACTTATTGAACACTGTTTGCATTATATAACAGTTAACACCATATAGCTCCGAATTAAGTATTCTCATCCAGGTTCAAATAGCCTTGAGGTACACTTTGAACTTCTCCACTCTTCAGCATCACCCACCAAGTTCATCTGGGTCCGCAAGCAAAAATAGTCCCATGAATGGGTTTGCCTTTTCTGAGGCAGGAAAAACCCAGTTTTCCCTAACAATCCTTTTGTGCACCACAGGGACTTTATCCCCTTCTACAGTATGTAAAAGGTCTGATCAAGCTGCCAATATCAACTACATAGCTCCAGCTTGATAAAAATCAGAAAGGCGGGGAACACAAGGCAGGTTTAAATCAATATCTGGCTGCAAATGCAAAGTATAAAGTAACTTCATATTCTTAATTAGTTATAGCATTAGTCTGTCTTCTCTGTCTAAAGCAGAATGCCAAGTGCCACGCACATAACAAAAGGAAGAAAGAGCAGGCCCAAACCATAATCAGTGCTGCTGGGGCAGAAGAGATGCAGGAATCCTCCTGAGAGATGGCACACAGCCATGTTGCAGTACCCCAAAATGCCACAGTTTGGCCTGAATTTAAAAGCAACAATAACAACCATAATTAGAAAGAAACTCAAGAAACATAGGTAGGATATGTGAGAGCTAAGGACAGGACTTCCACAAAGGAACACCTTTGTGCTGTAGGTGCAGCAAAGGTAGTTGCACACGGATGCTCTCAAGTTCTTCAGAACTTGGAACAAGTTGGCTCTGAAGTTGGAAATTGTGTGATTTAAAAGGGCCAAAATATCTGATTCCATTACAAAAGCATACAAATCCCTCCATGCCCAAAATATGATATTTTCTTCTTACAAATTCTGATTAATCCTATCAAAATGCACTTTAAAAGATCACAAAACTTTGAAAAACATCTGCATGCCTCTGCAGAGCAGTTGGCTTGCCAGGAACAGGATCCAAATCCTTTTCACACATGGATCCATGTGCTCCAAACTCTTGGGCAGTCATTCACAGCTATTCTGCATGAAGTGAGGCACGTCCACCACATCTGTAATGCAGTGCCTGCCATACTCCAAGCTCAATGGGAATATTCGAAGTAGACATAGTGCTGATCCTCACTGGGCACTAAAACCCGAACTATGGCCTCTACATCCTCATCCTGGTCCAGAGAGTCATAAATAGACAGCATATATAGGTAAGACTGAAAATGGAAGGCAGGCAGAAGGCTATGGGAAGAAGGAGGAGGAAGAAATAATACAAAGGAGTGGACCAAGACTGGCTTTAGGCAAGGAGAAAGCAGAGACACCTGCATAGGCAACAGTCTTCTCTAAGACATCTAAATATTCTAAAATAAGAGCTGAATATACAGCTATTAACAAGCTGTCTACTTTGTGTGTACTGGGACAGACAGGGACCTGCTCTTGTCACACAACATGCTTCCAAAACAGCCAAACTTCAGCTCCAGGTGCAACCTCGTAGCTGGCCCTGATGACAGGGTGGAAGAATCACTACACGTAGGTTTGCAGCTGCTGTGCATGGCACGTCCTTTCCAAGCAAAAGGAAGTGCCACTTCTCATCCCTAAAGAGGAGATCCCTGGCCTACCAAAATTCAAACCAGTTATGTCTGGCTGAGAAGTCATGGATGAAATCTAGGATGGAAAGAATGTCAAGGTCAGAGGGACGGAAAGGTAAAGAGCCAAGGCAAAGACAAGGGAGCATGTGGAACCCTGTCCAAATATAAGCAAGACCATATGGAAACCAGTTCTGGCATTTTCCACATCACAGCTGCTCTGCTGAGCAAATTAGGTTGCTTTTTTTTTATTTTTTCAGCGTTCTGTAAACATGAACTGGTCACCTCTGTTCACTTTCAAATTTACTGTCATATGTCTACTCAATGAAACGTGTTAGAAGGAAAAAATGTATACTAAGAAGACATCAAAAAATCATTTAAGTTCATGCTGTGGAACCTGTAAGGTCTGCTCCATACACAGTCCATTAATGGTTTTTGGTTTTTTTTTCTTGTAAACTAGGTTAGTAGTTAATTTCATATTATTGTGGACAAACAGAAAGCTTCACAAACCAGCACTGCCTAAATGAAGAAAAGTTTCTTCCTTATCCTCAGATGATGAGACCCAGTATTATTTCAAGTAAGCTGCCTTTGTTATCTTAATAATGATCTTTAATATTACAATAATACCTCAATTCCTGCTACAACATTCCGTTTCTGGGATGTTGAATCAAGTTTTCATGATGTATATTTAATGGCAGAGAGCTTGGCATCTTGTTAATTTGTCTGCAGTATTACTGGTAGGAGGCTGAGTAGACTATGACACTTGCCTACTACTCAGGGATTCCTTCCCCATTATAGTACTCTCCCCAGACTTATTTTGTGGTCCTACTACTGCACCCTGACACCCTGCTGGCCTCTTTATCCACCTTCCAGCACGCTGTGTGTGGGGCGGGTAGGGGTGTGTGGGGCGGGTAGGGGTGAGCTGGGATTCTGTTTGTCACTCAAATGAATTTCTTGCACTGGAGCTTGCAAAATAAATGTGATTGTTCCAGACACTGGTGTAATGCTGTAGCAGAATGTCTTAGCAGAAGAGAGCAGACCATCTAGTTGGCAACCCACCTTGTCCTGTCTCCACGTTTCTGAAATGGGCATTGCATTTATTTTTCTACATGTGTTTTTGACGTGTAGTATGTATGTATGTAGTTATTTATTATTACCACCACTGTCCTAGACTTTCTTTAAAACAGCTGAAAGCAGCCAGGTACGTTCTACCAGCCAAGGAACTGGTTCAACAAAGGGAGCAGCGTGAGGACTTACCTCTGACACAGCAAGCGTGGCTTTGTACAACACACTTGGCAAGAGCTTCGGCAGAGTCCTCATAGGCTGCTTTATATTTCAGGGGGTGGTGGGGGGAAATCCCCCGGCTGTCAGCCAGTCCTTTGGCTGCTGGTCTCCTCCATAGGGAACTTGGCTCTTCACCAGCACAGTGTATGAGGCAAGCTTTGTAATTCCCCGTGCAAAAAAAAAAAAAGGTTTGTTGTGCTTGCCTCTGCAGAAATAAAGAGAGGCAGGGCGACATGGAGGGTATCATACATCCCCCATTATAGGGAATGTACTGCGTAAAACAGACTGCTGGATTTGGAAGGCCAAGGACAAGGAACACAATTGGTTTAAGGGAGCCATAGGGTGAGGATAGGTGCACAATCTTTGTGACATCCTGCTGGACTTGGAAAAGGATTTTCCTGTCTTTTCTGTAGGAGTACAAGCCTCTCTACCAAATCCAGAGGAAACTGTATAAGAAATCAACCAAGTTTAAAGACTTATTTAGTGAGAAACAAAGTGCTTTTGTGTAAAATAATAAGGTACTAAGGGTCCTCTCCTCTTTTGAGAGGAAGTAGTGCTTATGTAAGGTGTATGCAATAGATACCGCATGGTTAAAATACGTCGGATGATCATATGTTATCCAAACAAAAGTAAACTCACCTGAGAAATTAAAGAATACTCAAGACTGACTGACGAAGGCGCATATCTAGAAAACACTAACTTAATTTCTGATTTGACAGAGCATCTCATTATCACTATGTTAGATCTTTAACTTGTTTCGTTAAGTGAACTAGTGAACTTTTCTAAAGTTTCTTTGAAGGACTTGATCAAGTAAGCTCCCAGTTCATTCTTTGTTTCCTGAACAGCTGCATCGTAACTGCCAAAGAGTGGAGTTGAAGTCTTCACATCCTCTCTATTTGCTTGGAGTAAAATGAGGTTAAGCTCCTCTGCTACACTTTCATATTTTTGGTGATCAAACCTGCAGAGACTGGCATCATCAATCGGGTAGGTGATACCGATAGGGTAGCAATCCTTTGGAACTGGGAACTCCACATTTTTTAGCATTGGCAACTCACAGAGAAACATGAAAAGGTGTTTAAGTGCTTGGGATGTCAGTGGGTTTCCAAGAAACCTAAACTCTTCTAGTTTCTGACAAGGACTTAAACTTACAATCAACATGTTGACATGAGTGTCTTGGATGTTACAGTCCTCCAAGGTAAGAATCCTGAGCACTGAAGAGGAATGGCTGAGAAGCTTAAAGAATATTGATGGGTAAAGGTCAGGTATATTGTGGCCGCTCAGGTCTAGGGCTTCTAAGTGGTTAGCGTGGAAGCTATTGGCTAAATAGGTCATATCAGCATGGTTCAGTGAGCAGTTGGAAACATCCAACATCTTCAGTGGAGTCTTTAGTGGGCTGCAGAATTAAAGAGTAAAAAAAGAAATAATTACGGTGTAAAACATTGATGAGCTAGATTTTACAACATTTCATCCACATTATGAACACGGCCATCTGCCACATTCATTATTTTTTCTAGCCTCTTCTGAGAAATAGAAGCGTGGACCAACAACGACAAGTATATTTTCCTCCTGAAATCGGTTCCATGAATTAGCTCCTACTTTACATGTCTCCAACTGTGTTGTTTTAATGGTGATTAATTTGGTAACGTTCCACATGCCTTTGTTGTAACCAGCGATATGTCGTGAGGTGCCTGTTATTTCCTGAATTAACAGCAGATCATTACCACCATAAAAGCTTTGGTAGTTGCTTCTTGTTGAAAGCTGTTATTTATATAAATAGGGAAGGATTCATTCCAAAATGAAAGGCAATCAGGATTCTAACAAGACAACTGCTTTTGTTTCTAGTTTTGTTTCTACTATTTTTTAAATGCCCAGAAGTTTTACATGTCATTTTGCTCTGGAGTTGAAAAGAGACTTTCTGATGAAGAAGAAGGATAGAAGATGGGTGCCTGAGATTATGTGCAAATATTCTAGTTGAATATAGAATAGTTCTGACATAAGAATCAAGAGATCCCTTTAACACATACTAAATCTTAGTGAGACTTCGGCCACAGACCTCATCGGGATCAAAGTTAGAAACGCGTTAATTATTTCTATCGTTTTAAGCAGTGTGCCATTCACAGCTTTTAAATTAAATGACTTCTTTGTACAGGAGGAATTTTAGACCAGGGTGATTGGTCTTGATTAAACTTTTGTCTGCTTTTTTTTTTCAGATGTTCTGAAAAGCATATGGTTAACTTTTCTGTTCAAATATGAGCACTGTTCACTGGCAGCTGGTTATCTTTTGGAGAATTGTCAATTTTTCCCAGGCATTCATCATGAATATTCATATGCTTAATTTGCAGTACAGAAAAGCATTGGATCTCTCTTGTCTTGAGACTGACAGACACAACAAACAACTGAAAACAGTCTCAAATCAAAGTGTACTATCCCCCTGGCCACCTAAAAATACAGTATCTGTAGAATCCTAGTATATTTACTGCCTGTTTTTTTTTTTTTTTTGGAGGACAAATATTCACTAGAGACCCTGAAAAATACTTGGAACATGACTCAGGTCTTGCACCAAAGGCCAGCCTAAGATGACTGAGATACAAGCTCAAGATGTGGCAAACCAAAAATGCCAGGGTGTACCCCTCTCTTATGTGGCAGCCAAAAGCATATTCTCATCATACTCATCAGACAGGCTCTGGAAGACTAATAAGAACAGTCAGTTCTTCTGAGGGGTATTAGGTATTGCCTTCCAGTTCTCCCCAACAAATATTCTTTCCTAGCTTCCTGCTGCCCCTACTCACATGTACTCTGAGATACACCCTTATTCTCAGAGATTCTCGGTTTGCTGATGCCACAAAGGGCTGCTCTTTACAGTTTGACTGAAAGCGGGACTGACCAAATTACCTGAGCAGTTTCTGTATTCTTCCCGTGAGGATAGAAAATGACATACTCAGCTCCGTCAGCTGCGTCATTTCACCCATCTTTTCTCCAATGTTAGTAAGCATCTGTTCGTCTGTAGATGTGAACCTCCGCACATTGAATGTTCGTGCTGGCAAGGTCAAGGACATCAATAGAGGGAAGTGGATACTGCTGAAGAGCATTTCCAAATGTTCCATTTCCAGGCGCACATTGTGAACTACTTCCAGCTTGCGCAGCAAAGAGGGATCAACGAGCTTTATGATATAGAAGAATTTCTGCAAAGCCAGGTTGTCGGTTCTGAATGCCACACAGCAGATCTTCAGAGGACAATAGCATTTCTTCAGCAGGGCCTGCGTTACCAGCTCATAGTTCTGCTCTGTAACAAACAAGTCAATTCGCACATCAATACTGATTCCAAAGATACCTGGATAGCATTGTCTTTGTTGGAGGTAAACCAGCAGTTCTAAACAAAGTTTAGAGAGCAGCTGTGTCCTGGCCCACCTGCCCATTGTTTTCTTGCACTCACAAACCTGAACTTCAACATCTTTTATACCCGTCAGGTCGACCACTTTCAACTTCTTCATGTAGGGAGAAGAATGATTCAGCACGTAGTCTCTCAGCCCTGTCAGACAGCTTTCCAAGCACACGGAGCATGTTCTATGGCTCAGGTCTTCCTGGCAGTCCACAGTAGTTCCCAACAGTTTTCCCACATTGAAGTCAACAAATGGCCAGTTCTCTACCAAGTCGTGAATCACTTCCCCTTGCTCCAGTAAATAGCTGGCTTTAAAAAGAAGAGGAAAAAGATTATGGGCAACGCTGCTGAGACTCTTCCTGGCAAGCTCTGCGTTTGACACGAGTGCTTCAGCGCTAATGAATCGGAGAGACTTCATTGTTGCTCTGGACTCCTTGCTGTCATGGAGAGTGACTGTTCCTGTGTTTAACTGAAGATCCTAGCTGTTTATCACCTTCTATTTTGGTCTGCAGCTGCTGTTGGCTGCTAACAGAAGCCTTGCTGGGAAGGCAGCATGAACGGTCACATGCTAATCCTCTGCTTTCTATTTTGGAGCTACACTGTGATTCTGCAGTAATGAACTCCTGAGATCTTTAGTCAGAGAGCGTTTGTTTATGTAAATCCTCATATTTATAACAAGGCTAACTCGGCTAAGTACAGGGCCCCCATTATAAGCAGCTTCCAGAGTGAGTTGCTGCACAAAAGTGACAGTGTGTTGGTTACTCATTTATGCCTGTCAAAAAACCGTCAAGAGATCTAGTACATGAGTTTGTTCTGATGTGTTGTGGTTTCAGCCAAATTTACCAAAACCAGACACAGATGGCCCTTCCTCCCCACAAAAAGAAAGGAGAGGAACAAATAAGGAGATTTACGAGTTTAGACTGAACTAAACTACTTTAATGGAGTATTAATACTAAAATTAAACTAAAAAAAAAAGAAAAAGATAATTAAATAGGTACAATATATACAAAACCATATCAAGCTCCCAGGATGACAATCATGTCACCAGCAAGCACTGGGAAAAGTCCCAGACTGGACTTGGTGACTGACAGGAGCTGGATTCCAGATCTGGAGACAGGAATGCACAGATTAGGATGAAAAAGGGAAATCTATTTAAAACCGACCTTACTACTTAATGGGAATGACCTGACCACATAAATCCATTTAAAAAAGCTCACAATAATGGGGTTTTTTGATACAGGAATTAATCAATATAATTTGATATTACTCTTTGCTTATGGAGCAGTTAGGAAAAGCATTTCTAAGCAGTCCCTTCCTCTTAACCATAGTATTGATTTTTCTCTTGTGTCACACAAGGACTGTAATTAGTGTCTCAGAACATCAGTTTTCTTGATGAGGAAATTTCCCGATTTCCACAAAAGTTCTCCTTTGACAAAATAGGAGAAGCAGAGATATAGCAACACGTCAGCTGTAAAGCAGAAGCACTCTTAAGTTACGCACATTAACCTTAGTATTTTTTGTTGTAATGCTATCTCAGATGCTTAAATCAAACTTGTGGGGCCAGATCCTGCCACCCTCGCACTGGGCTTGGACTTCTGTCATGAGATGTCTTACTGAAAGGTGTATATTATAGAATCATAGAATGGTTAGAGTTGGGACCTTAAGGATCATTAAAGATCATTAACAACTAAAGAGTTCCTACCCCTGTGCCATGGGCGGGGACACCTCCTGCCAGACCAGGTTGCTCAAAGCCCCATCCAGCCTGGCCTTGAACATTCACAGGGATGGGGCTTCCACAGCTTCTCTGGGCAACATGGGCCAGGACCTCACCACCCTCACAATAAAGAATTTTTTTCTGATATCTAATCTAAATCTCCCCTCTTTCAATTTAAAACTATTACCCCTCGTTCTATCATTCCACTCCCTGACAAAGAGTCCCTCTCCAGCTCTCCTCTAGGCCCCCTGTAGGTACTGGAAGGCTGCTATAAGGTCTCCCTGGAGCCTTCTCTTCTCCAGGCTGAACAACCCCAACTCTCTCGCTTGTCTTCCTAAGAGAGGTGCTCCAGCCTTCTGATCATCTTTGTGGTCCTCCACTGGACCCTGTTGGAAAACAGGTCCATGTCTTTCCTGTGTTGAGGACTCCAAAGCTGAACACAGTACTCCAGGTAGGATCTAACGAGAGCAGGTAGAATCACCTCCCATGTCCTGCTGGCCATGCTTCTTTTGATGAAGCCCAGGATGGGGTTGGCTTTCTGGGCTACCAGTACGCAGTGCTGGCTCATGTTGAGCTTCTCATCCACAAGCACTCCTAAGTCCTTCTCCTCAGCCATTCTCTGCCCAACTTGTCTTTGTGCTTGGGATTACCATGTCCCAGGTGCAGGACCCTGCACTTGACTTAGTTGATCCTCATGATGTTGGTATACCAACTTTCCCAGAAAAAAGAAGAAAAGCCTGGTAGAATTGGGCCAATAATATAAGTTAAATATTGGCACTCATGTCATGAATTACACCATGAGTAAATGTGGAATACAATCTATTTTGTTACTCAAGCAAGTAACTCAGCAAAAACCTAGCTGAAGGCAGAAATTTAAACCCATGAATTACTTTAAGTAAATTCAATTGTAAAAAGAAAAAAATAATTTGACAACTGTGTATGTTGGATTAATATTTCTATTTCTCCAAAACTGATTCCATAAGATGGATTTTTAAATGCATCATCTACAGACATGTAGATGCTGAAAGCCAAAGTATAACATACTTACACTCAGTCATGTCAACACTGCCACACAAAGCAAGACATGGCAGTCATGCAACACAAAGGAAATCAAAATACTGCAGACAAGCAACTGATAGTTTAATTTAGTTACCCATCTTATGGAGAATAGTTTGACCTATGCGGGATCTGAATCTTCAAGAAATCTCAGCATTGGTTTAATATTGCCACTTTTCTAAGATGACAAAGATGTGCAAACTAAAAATTGACCGGCTTTTTGCCAGTAACAGTACCTACAGGTGCAACAAACTACCAGTTGTTCTCTGCTCTGTGATTCTTCTCAGGGAAGAGATGCTCGCTGCGAGAAATAGTTGCACTTGAAATGCCTTCATTTTAAAATGCCTCAGTAGTAAGCTGTGGCAACTCAGATCGGGCAGAAATAGAAGTGCACTGAGATGACTACAAGCTCTCTGTGACTTCTGACTTTTAAAGTTAGCTGCCAGCAGAACGGCAAAGACAAATGTAACAAATAAAACATGAACTGCATCATTTTCAGATGTTGCTGCACTGACTTAAGTGAATCTTCTTGTAACTATCTTCACCCTTCCTTCTGCTTGTTCAATTTACATTTTACGTTACACACTTCAAAAGAAAACAAGGTACAGAAAATTCTCATCGTAAGATGGTTTATCTCCAAGATTCCATTCTTGAACTTGTGGCACTTCACAAATATGTGGGGTTAAATTTAAGAATAAATCCTACTTATCTTCAAAGTAACCTGGAGAAATCTAAAAAATATTTTTCAGCATTAATTTTATGGTCACCTTTACTGTACATGGGTACTGTAACACAGGTCACTAAATGGTACAGAGTTATTTCTTCAGTTTCAGTCGGGGGCACAAAAATTTCCCTGCATCTGCTTTATCGACAGATCAGAAAAAAAGTTGCGTATCAGACCGCTAAAGCCCTCTAGTAGTGAAAGAAGATGCAATTAAAACAAATGTGTTTGAAGACGAAACTGCTGGAGAGGGTACAGCAGAGAGCTACAAGGATGATGAGGGGCCCGGAGCATCTCTCTGATGAGCCACAGCTGAAGGACTTGGGTCTCTTTAGTTTAGAGAAGAGAAGGCTGAGGGGGGATCTGATCAACACCTATAAATATTTAAAGATGGGTGTCAAGAGGATGGGGCTAGACTCTTCAGTGGTGCCCAGTGACAGGAAAAAGGGCAACGGGGACAAGCTGGAACACAGGAAATTCCGTCTGAACATAAGGGAAAAAATTCTATACTTTGAGAGCTTGTGGGTGAGGACTAAGGGGCAGGCCAATATGAGGGACGCTGCTTGTGGGTGTTTATTACTGGCCACCTGATCAAGATAGGAAAGTTGATGAGGTCTTTTACAACCAGCTCAAAGTAGCCTCACAATCACAGGCCTTGGTTCTTGTGGCAGACTTTGATCTGTTGGGAAGGCTACACAGCCAGGCATGTACATATCTTTCTCCAAGCTCAGGATTGGTGCATCCCTAAGAGCAAGAAATCAGGCAAGGGAAGCAGGAGATATGCATGGTTGAGCAGGGAGCTTCTGAAAAAGCTCAAGTGGAAGAAGGAAGCTTATGGTACTTGGAAGAAGGGCCTGACCGCTTCAGAAGAGCACAGTCTCCAGGGTCAGTCTAGCTCCTGCTCAGAGGAACACAAGTCCCCCATAGGTCTTAGGAATCATAGGTGATTCCAGGCATAGCTTTGTATGGCACAGCTCTTTTACCTAATAGGTATTTGCCATATACTCTTTCTTGGTCTGTACTTAGCTCAAAAAAATCTCTGTAGATAAGGTAAAACTTTCCAGCCCAGTTCAGTCCGCGTTTTAGTCCAGGGTCAAATTTGATTTCTTTGAATTGTGTGCTGGGTGTAATACTGACATTTTCAGGATTCAAAATGACTACATCAATATTTCAGAATAGCAAGTAATTAAATGGTAAATGTACACAAATGAGAAGGATCAGGTTTTGCAAATAACTATGCTTTAGCAAGAGCAACATTGGATGGTGTACTGGTTTCAGCTGGGATAGAGTTAACTTTCTTTACTAGCAGCTACTCTGGTGTTGTGTATTGGATTTAGGATGAGAATAATGTTGGTATTTCAGTTGTTCCTAAGCAGTCAAGGATTTTTCATTTTCTCAGACTAGCCTGCCAACAAGAAGGCAAGGTGCACCCAACAAGCTGGGAGGACACACAGCCAGGACAACAATTCACCAAAGGGATATCCCATACCATATGACATCATGCATCATATAAAGCTGGGGGAAGAAGAAGGAAGGAGGGAATGTTCAGAGCGGTGGTGCTTGTCTTCCCAAGTTACATGTAATGGAGCCCTGCTTTCCTGGAGATGGCTTCCTCCTTCCTACAGATGAGTAGTGAGTGAATTCCCTGTTTTCCAGGCCAGCCAGCTCACCTGTAATGGATGGAAGTACAGGTTCTGTATGGGACATCACCTAGCCAACCAATCAGAAGGACCAGTTTTGTGAAGCAGAAGTGACATCACTCAGATCCATAATGGTATCAAATGAAATTCGCGGAAAGCCTGCGCCTTTCCAGTCTTTGTTTTCCATAACCATTGATCATCATTGATAATATTGGTAAGAAAACTTGAACCTCAGATGTGGACAGAATTTCAGAGTGAGTGAGAATATTGACTCTAGAGAAGCAAAAGGCCATTGTTGACTGAACTTCATTTTATGTCTTGGTTTGAATATGAAAGTTAGCTTGTAAAATCTCTGAAACAAAAACTTCTTCATCCTCCTGTAAAGCACAGTGTCTGGAGTGAAATCAGGGTTTCCAGCCTTATCTGCTAAAAGCATGACACACACACACACAAATAGTAGTAGAAGACTATCTTCTGACACCAGCTACAATAGGTATGATGAGATGATAACTGAGATAATAGTCATTATCTTGTGTCATGGCAGGAATTGATACCAGTAGATATAGATACATCTTTTAAATATAGAGCTCCAGTGCTCCAAAAATCTAAGCAGAAACAAATGGAATTACCATGAAAAAGGCAAACAAAGCAAAATGACCATCAAACAAAATAATGTAAAGCAGCAACTTCACAGTAGCTGCTGTGTGCTGCCCCAACACCAAACCTCTTTGACTTTCCCGTAGTGTGAATGTTATATATGCCCAAAGCCATTCTCTTCTGTTCAAGTTGAGAAGTGAGTCAGATCCAATACCAAAATGCCACTGCATATTTCTGCTTATTTTTGTTGAAATCACTGATTTCTAGCTTTAAGCTTTTCCCTACCTCACAGGCTGTGAGTTACAAATCGTACACGTACAAGGCTTTGGGTCGCCTCTCAGAATGTGAGGAGGGCCTCAAGGAGGCGTGAAGGGGACAGAACATAAAAGCTTTTTGTGGTGTAGCCAGTCCACCTGCACTGTTTTAAAAACACAGCTGGGATTTGAGTAGTTACACTCTCATTGTTTTTATCAGGGATTAGAGCTCACGTGGAGTATTATCTGAAACCTCTTGGACTATTCACTCTTTACCTTGCTTGGGTATATTGTGCTGACCACAACTTTATATGTCATTCTGTTTCTATGCAATGGACAGCACGAAATTCCCTCATCCTCTGTGTGCCAGTTTTCCAAAAGCCTGCTCTCTGTCTGTTGCAGTGTGATGGACCTCTTCGCTCCTTGAAGTAAGAAGCCAGTAAATGGGAATCCTCACCAATAGATTTCAATTTTTCCAACAGAAGGGGCTGTTCTTGGTTTCTGCATGCTTTGTGTACCAACAAAGGTGATGAGGAATGACACTCCCACCACCAGTGATGTAATGAACTCTTAAGCTGATTAATTATTGCATCTGCATACCACAAAACCAGTTCTGTCTAATTTTGCCATCGCAGCAACTAATTTCCTAGCACACAGTTTGGTCACCTGTTTAAATCTCCTCAAGTTCATGCGTAGTAAATAATATTGTTTCCTTGGTTTCTGTGTAGGAAATCATAGTGGCTGGCATTAGTGACCACCAAACCTTCAAAAAAGTATTGCACCATAAAACAAAACCCTGAAAAATTGAATCTTTGCATTATAAGAATGATATTATAATGAGATCATATATGTAAAGTTCACATTATAGTGTTGCTATAATGATAATGATATCTTAACAAACTACAAACTCTTCCATTCTAAAGATGGAAATATTAGCTTATAAAGTCAATGAGAATTCTGTTCTGGACTGCAGCGGGGTTAGAACAAGACAAGAAGTGTCAGTTGTCAAGACAGACTCGGGAGATCTTCCATAACTTCTGTTACTGCTTTTAATGATTTACATTTTAGGAATGACATGAATTAGCAGCAGCACACTATTGTCTGCTTTAAATTTGATTTGGGAGCAGAAACACAAACTTCTCAGAAGTCTTGTATGGAAAGTCTTCTCTAAATGTACTAAATAAACGATTCTCTAAATCAATTGCCAAAGCCATGTGATTCCACCAAAGGGATACAATTTATTGCCAAACCTCTCATTATGGTATACTATTAAAACATTTCTATAAAGACACATTAGCAGAACAACTTGACTTTGTTTAAAAATATATGCGGTAAGTTGACACCTTTTGGAAAATACACACAAAAATCTCCAAACAGCAGCACTCCAAAGAGTGACGATTTAAGGCACGTGATTATTTTGCAACCTGTGTTACATAAACCTCTGGCTAGACCACATATTTGTAAAACATAATTTCATATATTTCAGTAACTAGCTTCACAGCTCGGAGAGACAGAATTCAGGCAACACTTCTTTTTTTTAACATTGCTAGGTCATAGTGCAGCATAATAAACGTTATTAAAAAGAACCTTATTCATGGAGCAAAATCTGTAGAAAAGACATTGAATATTTCTGTGTTTCATCTTTTTACAAGGTAGGCCATAGTTATTTGTTCAATAAATAGCGACTATGGACATACAGCCAGATCCTCAGCAGCTCTAAATCTATATAGCTGTGATGGAAATTGGCGGTGCTTGACTGATCAAAATGGGCTTGAAGAAGCAACCAGACACTTGGACTCACAGAACATGTACTGAAATGTGAAAGTATGTAGAAAGAGGTGGGGTGAGAGGGGTGGGAAAGCGAGACAGATGATGAATTTTTATAACCTGCTTTTTGTTTATAACCTGGTAGATGTTGGGAGCAATCGTTTTGGAAGAAAAAAATAAGGAATTATAATCCAGTATATTCTAGCTAAGAGCATGTTCTCAGTATAGAAACTGGGGATGTGAAGCTGTTTTCTTTCATCACATTTCAAATTGAGAAACTATGCCAAACAAAACCTTGCTCTGCTGTAGAGGCAATTATATTAGAAAACATCTTCCAGAGGCATAAGAGCTTCAGAAATTACACAAGTTGTTCTAGGGAAAGATCTTTTCACTATCACAATTGTCCAATTTATCCCTTATCTGTTCAACTCTGGTGGCACAACAAATAGACAATGCGTAACGCCTTTGGAAGTAAATGGAGTGTTAAGCCCTTTGTGTCTTTTCCCTTCCGTTGTTAAAAATGGCATCATGTTCCTCTCTGTTTTGCAACCCAGAGCAATCAAAAAGCAGGCAGGATCCTGCTGACTTTTCAGAGAGACTGCTGGATTTGTAAACACTACGGTGCCTATTGATCCTCTCTTATTTAGGATAAAAACACACAAGAACATCGAAAACTTATATCCTGGGATTTTCAAAATTGCATATACCTTTGTGCGTGCGCAACACTTATCTGATTAAAACTCCCCATCTGCTGCCAATGACAATGATTTACAAATGTTTTCTTGAGGTAGCCTGTACACAAATAGATTCGGAACGCTCTAACAAGCATGCAGAGAACAGTCCAGGGTGTGGTGGTTCTTCTGTCTGCAACACAGCGATGACCTCTGTACAACAGCAACAAGAAATGAAAGCTTTCTTTCAAAGCCACCACCTGACGAGCATCTTGCCAGCTTTGGCGCTGGTCCTTCAGCACTGTGCTATGAGATTGGAGGTCAGATTTTGGCATATTGCACTTTACCTGGGCTAATATTTGGGATCAGTCATGGCTCCATCATGCATCCATGCCAGTGACTGAAAGACTTCTTGCAATTACAGTATCTGGAACAGCATTAATGGGCCCCACTTCACCAAAACAGTGTGTGTTTATGTGTCCTCAGTTCACACAAAATTGTGTTTGCATTATTGAACTATAAAATTAGCATCTCTACTGGTGACGGCCTTATGTCTCATGACCCTCAGTAACAAGACAAGCTCTGCGTGATGAAGCTTCCCAGTTAGGGACACCAATTAAAATCATACATTTTGCTTCTGTCTAGGTTTGTATATGACACTTGTTATCATATCTCTGCAATTTGCACTAGCC
The DNA here is from genome assembly GCA_013400055.1 of Nycticryphes semicollaris. Lineage (NCBI taxonomy): Eukaryota > Metazoa > Chordata > Aves > Charadriiformes > Rostratulidae > Nycticryphes > Nycticryphes semicollaris. The sequence goes on from VXBJ01001070.1 coordinate 118,822, forward strand.
TAACAGGCAGTTTTAGCAAAGAGGACAAAGGCAGGAAAAAGATATGGGCAGGAATCTTCCCACACTGCTCCACTCTGGAGTGTGTGTCTGGGTAAATCTCAGATTTGACATCTGAGAGGGAATTGCCTAGAACCCCTTCAAAATCTGGATAGGGAGAGTAAAAAACAACCACTAATTCCTATAGATAAAGTAAAATTTACAAAAGAAAGCCTCCTTTGGATCCAGTCTTGAGCAATTCAGATACTTCCCTGAAGGTGATTTATCTCATTTACAAATGGTTTACACTGATATCAAAAAGAAATAAGGTACGCATTTGGATCTCAGAAGCTTCTAAGCGCTCATTGATGTCACAGAACCTTTGCAACTTATGCCACTGGAGATTTCAAGTCAAAATTTCAGGACTGGAATCACCCATGGCAAATCACAGACAGGCCAGAGGACTCCACGCCAACAGGTAGCGTTATACATCCACAAGAGGTCTCAGAGTTTTCCCTTTTCAGTCTTTAGATGAGTTGGCTTTTGCTGATGTCTCCAGCTGTCATCAAGACGATGAGGATCAGATTCATATGCAACAGGCATCTAGTGCAATCTTAACTACTACCATTGAACAGAAAACTAGGGACAAAATACTAAAGGAATTCCCTAACACAAACAGGTATGTGCATAGACAGTAGCCAAACTACCTCAATGCTTTGAACCATCAACATCCTGAGTCATTGTGGCACTTGAACTATGTGGCAAAGCACAGGATAGAATCTGAGAGACCTGATCAGCTATTGAAAGTGATACATAAATTAACAGGATAATCTAACAGAGGATTTGGAAGGTGTCTTCCAAAGCAGCAGCAAAAATGACAAATATTTACGCTTCTGTCTGAGTGAGGCTATTTAAAATAGAGCAGCTTAATTAAGAATGAGAAAGGAGTTGCTTGTGACCACACAAACTAAAATTCTGAGCTAATTCTGCATGTTCTTTCATTCCAGTGCTACCGATTAGAGGAAATGAAGCTGAAGGAAGGAAATGGCCTTCCTGTCTCCCTTGATTAAATTTCAAGATGATAGGACTTTCCTCTCCCTGGAAAGTTTTCCACCAGAGTCAATATCCCACAATTATTCAGTGATACAAATATTCAATAACAGGAAAACAGTTTTCTTTACCTTGCACTTATAAAAGGCACTGATCCATTTCAATCTGAGTAGACTTAGCAGGCAAGAGGCTAACCATTGGCTTCTCCTACATTAATTTCATACATCATAAATATTGAATTCCATTACTGAAGCAGCAAACGCAGCCTATTTCTTTAAATGTGTTTGTGGCATAATGGTGTAATAAACCATTTCCATGTAAATAAACCAAACCAACAAACCAACAAGGATTTACCAACAAGAAAAGATTCTTGGTTTAGCCCTCCAAAAATAATGTTGAACTTTTGTAACAGTCTACACGAAAAAATAACAAGGAGGCGTATTTCTCCTTTACTATGAACCCTTTCATTATGAATGAGAACTTAAAAATCTAAGTGCAGCAGAAAAGCTCCAGTGTTTCTGATATTATGGGACCTCCTTCCCTTTCCAACTGAAAGCATTCTAGAGCAGATCCCATGAACCAATAAGTTGCTCTCTATTTTTACAGAAGCCCTTTGTTCAAGTTATTCTTTCTCATCTTCTCTTTTCAGGTTAAGTCCTGGCTCACAATTGCGTTTCCTCTTGTTCCAAAGCATGTGGAGGGACATGGCAAGACGCTGGAAGAGATGCTAGCTTCTGAAGCTTAGGGTGTTGCACAGGTTTTGGTCTGTGAAAAGAACGTCGGCTTTGTACACGTCTGGCTGCAGCAGATCTGTAATTTCCTTGTACCTCAAGCAACATTTTCTTCTCTTGGGGCTCCTTCATGTAAGAGTCTTCCAGCCCTTCAAATATAAGTAGAGAATTCTCTTCTTGTGAATTCTCTGACTTGTAGCTAACTTCAGAACCATAACCTGAGTTTACTGTCTCTTTGTTATTTGTATCTGTATCTGCTTCCCAGAAGAGATCAGGTACATTTGGGTCACAAGAAGCTATATACTCAGAGACAGAAGACAGAGATATATTCCCTCTGTTTTCCAATGAAGAATAGTTTTGTGTCCAAGGCATTTGAAGACAAGATGGGAAAAAGTGGAAAGGAGTCACTGAAATGCTTTGGTTTTGGTTTAGTTGGTCATCTGAAGAGGAGTATTCTGTCATTTCAACATCATGGTCCATATCACCTAGAGAGCACAATTAAATAGAAACATTTGAAATATACACTTTCTATAATACTATGATGACTACTGGGCTTTGCTTTTGGATATTTCTATGAAGTCTTATGAAAGTGAGTGGTTTAAGATGGCTTTTTTTGGTGGGGAGCCATACACTCTCCCAATTTCTATCTTGGACAGCCTAAAGTGACTTTGCTGAGTATCAGGAAAAATTTAGTTCAGTGTTTGTGATGAACCAATTGCCTGTTTCATATATTTAGGTCATTAAGGTGTATCTTTATCTTGAAACATGTAGTCCTGATGCTGAGCAAGGAGATCTTTCAGAAGCTTTTGAAAGACATTTGTGCTCTTTCAATCAAGTAGCAGAGGGTATCACCAGGGAGTCAATTTCTTATTTACTGGAGCCTGTGATCAGTTTTCTGCATACTTTAGACTACATAGAGAAACTTCACATTTCCACCCTTGGTCTCCAGTTTACATGGGTTTTTAAAACGTTTTCACTGAAATTTCAGTATCATACTCCTACAAGGAGAATTTTCTTAAGGAGGTAATTCAGAGGAATGCTCCAGAGGGTAATCAAGTTCCAAGCTTATTAGCTTGGGAAACCAACTGCCCAAAACACTTCTTAAGAAACACAGTGGTCAAAACCCAGTGATTATGATATATCAAAGATACTTGCACAAGAACTTAATACTTTTTCATAATGATAAATTATAAATAACGCAACAGAATGGAGGAAAAGAACAAAGGTTAAATAACAAAGGTTAGTTATATGCCAGTATTTTATGACAATGTTCTTAGTGGAAACAAAAAGTGAAGAGAATTTCAAGTGTCAAGGTGAAGTTTTTCTTTTGGAATGCTGCTTATTATTCAAGTTTTTATCAGGATATTGGATCAGTTCTTTAATTAAGCTGCTATTCCTTTTAAAATATCATTTAAAAAATAATCAAAGATGCATTAATAAGGAACTGGGTACTGGAACCAACCACAGACCTACAGGCCACTCCAGTAAAGAGAGTGATGTACTTCCTATCATTACACTTGAACTAGCACATATTCTGCAAAGACAGAAGCCAGAACAGAAGAAAATCAGAACTTCCTTTTCCATTTCTTTCCAAAAGGTTATGAAGCTCTTCTCAAATCAAAATTACCAACCTGCACTCTTACCCTGAGGTCTTTGTCTGAACAAAGTCCCATCAGCTAACTACAGAAGTACTTTCAACTTACCATATGCCTTTATTTGTTGATGCACAGAGGACACAAGGTCATACAACTGTGATCATAGACTCCACAAAAACAAATCCATGATGAAACTGATTATTGCATTTCATTGCATTTCATTGCATAATCCCCGCATTGCCCTGTGTTCTATTCAGCTATGATGTCTGAACTGTGATCTGACCCACCTCATTTACAGCACTGACTGTGTTGATTATAGAAGTGAAGGCTGGTCTTTATGGTGTGGAAAATTTCCACAAAGTGAAAATTAAAGGCCAACTTGGATAACTCCTTTAAACCCAGAGTCAATTTAATTTTATGCCTCTTACACATTAGAATCAACGAGCTATTTACTGCATCAGAAATCTAAGCGATTTTCTGGTTTCAAAATAAGGTATGCATTAAGATAAACTCACAGTTTGAGGATAAAGCTCTAACCCAAACCAGAATTCTGCTGTTGTGAAGTTATCTCTACCTGTGCAAGGGAACTCTAATGTATTCTAGTAAACACACTATATTTTTAACTCTTTCTTATGTAATTTAATGACAACATTAGCAGAGTCATTGAGTACTTGCATTGTAGGAGTGGGACAATTTTCCATTGCTGGGCATGAGATAAATAACATGGACAAAAGTTCAGAGCTGACTCAAGACTTCTTAGCAACAGAGTAAAAAAAATCATATTCTAATCATGCCAAGAATGTGACAGAGTCCAGATAATCCTGGGCTAGCCCTGCTGCTCTGATTGTATGTCCTAATATAATAGAGTCCAATTAGCTAAATGACTCATCTGGCCAAACCATATCCTTTGACATCAGCAACTGGATTGCCTTTCTGGGGCTTCAGACTACTTTGCTTACATCTGCAGGCAGTGGTGACAATCTCACACGAAAAGACCCACCACTGCTTAAGGGGGTTGAACCAGAATTACCTGATTGCTGTTAGGGCGTTCAGGTACAAATTTTATCACCCAGAACCGTGTAACCAAGAAGCCTGGAGCCTCTTGAAAATGGGTGCACAATATTCTGGTATTTGGAATACTATTTTCTTGGCATTTAAAGTATTCAAGCCAAAACAAAGACCAGGACTATTATCTGCTGTAAAAATAGCAAGGCATTGGACCCCAAATAGTTGGGCAACTTGTCTGCAAAAGGAAGATAGAAAGATGTTTTGTTATTCAAGCTGGAGAAAAACAGAAGATGTTTAGTTGCACGTAGAAATCAGGAACGAAAGAGATGCTCTGGGAGAAGAAAAATCAGAAAAGAAAGTTCACTCATCAGTAGTCAGGGTTGATAGGAAGGCTGATTAAAAATAAAGGTAATAATATTCTTTAAAATATTACATATGTGTTGATTCTGGGAGAAATGATCTGGGTCGGTCCTCTGGGCCATCTGCTAGCAGGAAAGAATCTGTTGATTTGTTGCTGAGCCGGAATGGAGTGAGCCGTCTGAAGTTGTTTGGAGAATAGGGGATCTGCACTCGGGCCCTTTGCGATGGTACCACAGTATCTTCACTGGATAACCACGGCGAGAACTTCATGTAGATGCTTTGATCGTCATCGGTTGAAAATACTGGGTTATCAATTCCTTAAAAAAGGTCACGGGTGACAAATACAATTAATAAAAAAAAAGTTCTTGGTAACGCAACAAGGTGCTTTGCAAAAGGAGAATGGCTACAGTGGGAAAAAACAAGCCGATAACGCTGGTAGAGGTGTGACTACACCAAAATATAGACCATTACACACACATAGGTTGCTCTTTCTACTTTTAGAAGTTAATGACTGGCTATTAATGACTGGTTCTTGACAGTCATTTTGGATTTCTATTAAAGAGAAAAATCAGATACTATATCCAATATGCAGTTATGTTTGGGATATCTGGAGAATAAAAATAAAATCAATAGAAGAAGAAATCAGTGAGCAAACTTTAGGCAAAACAAAGCACAATATAAAATAGCTGCAGAAACAAATCAAATCCATGAAATGGAAAAAAAAATGGGGAAAAATGCAAAAGCATAAACTGCATATATCCACCTCACATACGCGTGTGAGGTAACTAAAGCAGGCCACCAAACAGTTAAAAGTAAGTTCCAGGAGCCTTTTAATGTAGATACCTAGTTTGCAGTGTTTGAACAGAAAAAGAAATTTAAAGAAGAGTCTAGGTCTCATCTTGCCACCTGCTTGTTTCTGGATCGATTTCTGGATGACATTATACATTCTGAAACATAGTATTTGTCATAGAACAGCAAAAAGGCCATATCAGCAAGTCTGACAAAAGAAAAACACTTGGGTTTTTCTTCACTGTATGCAGCATGTTACATATAAAGCATACAGTGGGCATGCTGAAAATTCAAATGCAAAAATTGCTAAAGAGAAACACTTTAGAGCTTTACAAATCACATCATGTAACATATAGTGATTAATACATTTTCAGTCTGATATTTTGGAGACTTTCAGGGCTGGAAATTATGCTCCAGAAAAGCTGCAAATGTGGCCTTTTCAGTGACTTTTATGAGCCTGTAAAGAACTGAGAGAGTTGTGAATTTAAGTGGAGAAATCTGAAAGAAACAGTATGAAATTTATCACAACAAAATGCTTCAAATGCAAGTAGAAAACAGTTCCAAAGGACTATATTGACTGGTCTTGTGAAATAGAACAATTCTAAAGAAACATTTGCTGTTGCTAGAAATAATTAGTGGGTTTAGGTCTGGTTTAGGCAGTCATGCTCACAACTTCTGTCAGTAGCAAATTTGATGCTCTCCATGCCTCTGGATAGCCAAAACTTTTTATCTATTAACATTACTATTAAGCAAATATATTTGCTAATACAACACATCAAATAAGAAAGCCAAATGAATCAAAAAAAAGAAAAAAAACCAAAAAACAACCAACCAAAGCCCCAAAAAACATGCCAAATCATTAGCATTTCTAGCATTTTTTTTAGCCAAACACCTCTCTAGATGATTAATATATTTACCAGTAGGTGTATCGCTGAAATTTTGCTTCGTCACATTAGCCAGGAAATCGACTCCTTTGCCTAGATGCAAAGTTTCATAATCATTATTTTCTTCTGATTCCGAAAACTCCAGATCTGGAAAAAATTAAAATAAAATAAAAAATAGAGAGTTCAATTTAATAAGAGATTAGTACCAGTTCTGACAGGAAATGCTATTTCATGCTGGTTTGATGCTGGCATAGATTTCACACTAAGCTTTTGGCTACCAGAATTGCTGTCTTTCCTGGGACTGAAACAAACCGAGCTATGACACGGCACCACTGTGGCTGCTGCTGCTGCTGCTGGTTTTTGTCTTGAATGTTCACGTTGACAAATTTTGTCCTTACAATGATCAGTCATTTCACCATTTGACAGAAGTCAGCATTAGCTTCCTGACTGACTGCAGACCTGGTGGGGTAATTGCTGCTTCTACAGCAGTAGAATCAGTGTTACAACAGTTGCTAAACTATTAAGATTGTGGTCCAATGAAGCTTAATTAATTTTTTTTTTAAGTGGAGGATGACATCTATACACAGTGGTTTTTAACAAGAATTAAGTGGAACTTACTTAGAAGTATTTGGAAAGCTCTTCCCATGCAAAAAAGGTTCAAGAATATCATTTATTCAGCCAGTCTGTATTGCCCCTGACAGTCAAATAAAAATAATGCTCAGAAAATGACTCAATGAATGTACATAAAGTCAAATACCTTTGCTTGGAGCTACTGAGAAAAGGTCAGAGAATCATAAAATCATAGAATGGTTTGGGTTGGAAGGGACCTTTAAGACCATCGAATTCCAGCCCCAGGGACACCTTCCACCAGACCAGGTGAATCCCTCTCTATTTAAATTCAATTCTCTTTGAGATCAAAGGGTCACATCCATAAACAGAGGAAAAAAAAGTTAGTTTGGTGGCCTTTAAAGCACACTTCAGTTTTTAAGCGACATGTATTATTTTTTAATTACCTATCAACCATATTAGCATCCATGTCTTGCTACGACTGATATCAATGCCAAAAGATGGGTAAAACACAATCTGAAAGAATTTGGGGCTTTACAGGCAAAACCAACTTGTGGCAGGGATGTTCCCTGGGCCAGGCACCTTCAGATTACACATCCAAGGCTGAACCATGTGTTAAATTTGTGCATGAAGGACAAATCAGTGCTGAAACTGGCCTCTGACTATGTGTTTCTTTCAAAACTACACCGTCCTTGAGTGCTAACATGCTTGCTTAGCCTCACTTCTGATCCAGACCCTTCTAAACAAATGGACCTTAACTCAGATCAGCATGCTGTCTCAACTACTTAATTTTATACAGCATGGTGTCCCGGGCAGAAATATCCTGCTGTGATGAAAAAGAAAAACGTTAGCAAAAGTTGCTCTGTGCAGCTTCTCCAAAAGGAACCTGAAAGTTCATCCGCATCGAAGCCACTGCACTATTTCATTTACAAAATCTAAATGCAATGTTTTAAAAATGTGAGGAAGACAGCCAATTGACATTTGGCCTAGAAAAACAACTTCTGAATCATCACAACACTGCATTTATGCATGGAGAAGATCCCCTCCCTGAGTTCTGAATTATGACTAGAAATTTCTTTTTAATGCCACACTCAGTGTTGCACATCATGTAATTTTTCAGTGATGCTTTACTGACAATGTAGCTGATAAAATGCAGTCAATGAAACTGGCCTTAAGGTCTTTTTACCTTTTTCCTTCAAAGTAAAATCTTGTACTGGATTTTCTGAAGGTATTTTTCCATTTGGTATGACGCTGCTGTTTCGCTGAAAGAAAACAAAAGAAGTTACCAAAAGTGCTACCACCATTGGATAGCAATGGCAGTGACATCCTTCGAAATAGCGAGTTCAGCAGCATAACCCTGAAATCCATTGTAACCTTGGCTTGAAACTCAATATGAATGTCATTGGTTTCCCCCTACACTCATGGTCATTATAGGAAAAGAAAGGAACTTTGGCTCTTTGTATGCTGTACGTTCCCTCTTAGTTTCATATGAGTTTTGTATGCTCATATGAGTTTCATACGAGTTTTTGCTCTATGCTACAGTGCTACCCTGCCACATCTACCCTGCAACATCTCCCCACAGTGTTGTAGCATGGCTCAAGGTCTGTTGTTTTTCAAGTGATCAAAAATCTCTCACCCAGAAGAAAGGTCCCAGGGGAAAGAGAAAAGCAGCATGTGAGAAGATGCCCCTTTAGTTATCTCATAGTTTAATCTCTTCTTGCTTAGTCCCTTTAAGTTCATGAAGTTCTAAAGGACAGAGATAAATACAGGACATAGGACCCTTCAGGGTCCTCCCTGCCCTCCCCATCCCTTATTTTGTATAATAGGTGGCTCCATCTGGGTCCTCGTGAAAGTATTTTACCCTTTTTTGGCCCCGGTCTCGCTTGTGGATTTTATTGAGCTTCTTGGAATGGTTTATTCCTAGTTTGGTACTCTTGAAAGATTCTAAGCGCTTCCTCATTGTCCTATGGAAAATCTCCTTGTCTTGTTTGTCATCTTCACTGTGCATGATCTCATGTCGACTGTACAGGTGTTTGTGCTGTGGCCAGGAAGGGAAGACAATATTCATTTATTTAGAAATATAGCCGGAAGCCCTGAATCAATGCAGTGTAATGCAAATGTAAACAATTCCATAAAAAGAATGACCCAAAGTCTAGTCTGAAGGCATTAACAAAATTCCTATTTTTATGTCTCTTTCTTCACTATGAAACAGGAATTTTAGAGTATGTAAGAGTGACTGTCATTCAAAGTGAACCTCTCCCTGTAAGTGTTTGAATCACTTCAGTTTATACACTCCATTTAATCTTGCTTCAGAACCTATTTTGGACCCAGTTTTGCATTCCGCTGACCCCAGTGAAGTCAAAGGCACTAGTTCTGTTAAAGAGGTATGTTCATAAATGAGAAAGAATACAGACAAAGTGCCTACCTTCCTCAAGGGTACAGATTTTGCAGATGGGTTAGAAACATCAAATTGTAGACTGGTTAGAGTTAGAAGGGACCTTAAAAATCATCAAGTTCCAACCCCCCTGCCAAGGGCAGAGACACCTCCCACTGAATCAGGTTTGCTCAAAGCCCCATCCAGCCTGGCCTTGAACACCTCCGGGGATGGGGCATTCACAGCTTCTCTGGGCAACCTGTTCCAGTGCCTCACCACCCTCACAGTAAAGAATTTATTTTGAGTATCTAATCTAAAGCTTCTCTCTTTCAGTTTAAAGCCATTACCCCTTGTCCTATCACTACACTCCCTGATAAAGAATTCCTCTCCGTCTTTCCTCTAGGCCCCCCCTTAAGTACTGGAAGGCTGCTACAAGGTCTCCCTGGAACCTTCTCTTCTCCAGAATGAACCCCAACTCTCTCAGCCTGTCTTCCCAGCCCCTCTGATCATTTTTGTGGCCCTCCACTGTATCTCTTTCCAACAGGTCTTTCCTGTGTTGAGGACTCCAGAGCTGAACACAGTACTCCAGGTGGGGTCTCACGAGAGCAGAGTAGAGGGGTAGAATCACCTCCCTCGAGGTTCTTTCCTCCTGAATTTTGCTCCCAGTTTTTGGTTCCTAACGTCTGCTAGTTTTAGATTCGAAAACAGTCCAATGCTAGCCTTCTGCTCTCACCTCTTGCCTGGGTTTATACAGGTACTGTTGTAAGGTGTGATGAGCAACTGTGTCTTCAGTGTCCCGGATACTTTTCCTTCTCTGCTCTAAAGCTTGCATGTCAAGGCAAACTGGCCCAGCTTTTTCTCTCCTGAAGAAGAATACAATATACAAGAAGCAGTGTTTAAAATCAGTGATTGCTGAAGAGGAAAAAAAAAAGAAACAGGAAAATAGGAACAAGAGGGAGAAATGAAGTCCAATTAAAAAAAGAAAAAAAAAAAGGAAAGGTCAAAATCAGCTAGATGAAAATGACTGAGCAAATACCTAATGGGAAATGTGGAAAAAAAATACTGTTTTCTGTCTTTCATCATTAACTTTCTCAGTTTACAAGATGTGGTCTGTCAGGTGAAAGAATCATGGAAGAGTTAAGGAAGTAGAATTTTTTTTTCCTGGCCTCTCTCCAGACTTTTTCTGGAGCAGACACAGAAATGATAGGTAGCCCTGTCTATAGCAGCTGATGAACCAAAGGCACATGGAAGGAGGAACGACTCTGCTGTGGATGTCTGCTTCATCTCACCATCCCTTAACTGCAAAATTTGTTTGCGCACAAAATGCACCAATATAACTGCATGTTGCACCAATGCAGCTATGCAGGCCCATTTTATGTGGGAGAAAGGAGAAACTGAAGTTCAAAATAGCAGTTAATGAAGCCCCTGTAATTTAAATTTTTCAAAATTTGTAACACTGTTTCCATTTCCTCACATATAAGATGATCATCCCACTCCCCTCCAGTCAGTCCGCATTACTTACAGTAAATAAGAGACAGAGCTTTCCACAGTACTTGGGCGTGGGGTGCTGAAATCCACATTTACCATGTTGTCTGTACTCGGAGAACGTATAAATGCCAAGGAACCTCTACGTTCTCCCTGGCCACAGAAAGAAACAGGACATGTTATAGCTGAGAACACCAAGGAAAAAAAGTGTATCAGAAAATGCCGATAATTTGTGAGGCTGCTGTGTGCAAACAGCACAAGAAACGGGAGAAGTTGTATTTCGACAATGAATACAAACTATTTTTTTGTTATGGTTTCTTCATGTTGAGTGCCATTTTCCCAACAGACAAAGCTAGGAGAAAAACTATTGTAAATTGATTTTGAGGAGTGATTTCTTGAGCATTAATCTGCTTGCAAATTATATCCTTGCACTTCTGCAGTCTAACTCATTTTGTCTTCGCAGGCGCTTTCAGGAAGGGACCTTCCACCTTGAACCACATCGCAAACAGGTACCCAGGGGTATCTCTGCAGATTTAAGACTCAACACATCACTGCGCTAAGACTAGTGCTTTCAAAGGTACAACACTAAGCTTGCTCTTCTCTGCCAGACGGGAAGCTGTGAATGTTCAGTGGTACTAGAAGTCTACAAGACCACTTGAAAGAGCCTATAGCATGAAGCGATGAGGTACGGAGGAGATGAGATTTGCTTTCAATTCTAAAACCAGCATCACAGAACTGATGCTGGAAAAGCTCAGCTTGTCTTCACAGCTTGCGTCATCTCTTGTTTAGGTGAAAGGCAGCTCTTGAGACACATCATGGTTACATAGGCTGAACCTGTCTCTGGTTTTAAATCACATAGTGGGTCTCCACATTTCAAACTGTGACAAAAAATTATACCAAGAAAAACCACGTCCCTTGCAGAATATTGAAAGAGATTTTACAAGTCTCCAACTTCAACTGTATTGTGTCCCCTATGCGTTTTTATATTAACAGAGCAAATTAAATAAGTGACCTTTTGCTGTAGTAGCCAACATATACGTTACAGTAGAAAATGTTGGACCAGATCAATGGCATTAAGAAATACACTCTGGCCTCTCTAGGCAGAGCACTTAAAAGAAAAAAAGTAAATTCTGGGTCAGCATCAATCCATTTTCTTTTCAAATAAAATTTAACGTTTCATATATACATCATTCCATATCATCAGTGGAGGAATTTTAGCTGGAAAAAGTTATTAACTGTATGTATTTTAAGTTGCTCTGGATTATTTTCATTTTGCCTAGCTTAGGCTCTCCCCTCTCTAACTGTGAGGAATTTATTTAGGTTCAGACTGAACTCTCTCAAGGCCTTTTTTATTGTACAGATGCAGCATAAGAGCAGAGCTGAAAAAAGAAAAAAATATCAAACAGTTTTTAAACTCCTCAGTTTCTTGCAAGTGAGAAGAGAGTGAGTAGCTGGGGTAGGCAGATCTTTACTGCTCCTGGAAGAAGCCGCTTCAATTTCAATTCATGGATATTTTGCTCAAAGATATATTTCAGAAGTGAAGAAAAAATTTTTACAGCAATATATTGCTGAAGCAAACGTCTGAACATGAGAAAAGTGAAACGGCTTTAGGATTCACAGCTCATGACTAATCAGGCATATTAACATAACTAATTTCCACTGGAAGAAATCATGTTGCAAATATTTTGTAGATTTTAATTTCTTTGCTAATTATTAGCAGGTCAGTAGACTTTTGCAAACAGAATTTATCAGGAAGACACAATATACAAAAATAGTATTTGGACTAAGGCAGCAAGAGTTCATTACCTTGTGTTATGAACTATACTAAGATATAATGAAAAAGGTGACTGTCCTAAAAAATTAATGATCTAACTTAAATTGACATGACTATATGGGGTTCAACACATTATTGGGTAAAGATTCTGAGGCTAAATCTGCATAGTTTAGTTACCTATAGAGCCCTTTGCATCTGTTAAAGAGAAAAAATACTGTAATGAATCTATTGAATAGATTCAGCAGTGAATCTGAACATAAACCTCATCAACAACAAAGTATTATCTAACTTTCTTCCTCCGAGTTGTAACCAAGAACGCACCACGAGCAAGAAAATTAGTTCCTGAGCTCAAACAATCTGAAATCTAATGGGTAATTTTCCAAATCTAAAAGGAAGTATTTGCGTATCTTATATATATCCACAGCATTTAGAATATATTTGGAATATATTCTTCAAATAAAATTTGTCATCACATAGAATCACTGTTTTGCAGGAGGCGGACTCTGTTGACACATTTAGAAAGACAGTAGTTTGCCTGATCCCTTTGGAATTATGGTTGGTTTTTTTTTCATGCAATGAATACAGAAACAAAGTTATTCAGTAAAATCCAACAGAAAAATGCACCGATGTAAGTACAAAATACTCATTCTTGGGGATCAGGCATAATACTGAGATCTACAGCCAGGTGACACCGAGACCCAAAACACATTTAGGAAAAACAAAGCAGAGCAGAAATGAAAACAGTTTTCTCTTAGACATTTCCTGCAATGTATCAACTTTAGGTTGTATTATAAATTAAAAAATCAAACAAACAAACACCCAAAAACCCAACCCCCCAGCTATGCTATAATATGTCAACAAGTGTTCATAAGTACCTCAGCCACATAGCTAATTGCATCCTTCAAGTTGAGTTCATGGAAGACATTAAGGATCTGGTCTCTTGACTTTTGAGCAGACCTTCTCATCAGTACTTTACTGAGGAATTGCCTATCAAAATTGGACCACCTGATAATTTAAACAAACTGTGTTAATGGCAACAAGCAATTTTTGTTTCACAGCATTTTTAGTTTAGCATAAATGGTATTTTTGAGAGCTAAGCATTTAAAAAAAAAAAAACAGTTAACAATGTGAGGGATTTGTGTTTTGAAGCTTTTTCATTAGCATTTAAAGAAAGTTAAGGAAAAGCATGCTACAGAGCTATGCAGATGTCCCAAAGCATTTAATAGGTTAACTTACCAAACACTACTACAACAGCAAGAGTGCTATGATTACAGTATCTCATTTCAGAGTCACTAGGACATTTTATACTCTGGGAGATCATGCTACCTTATTTTTCCACTTCTGATTATGCATTGTTATATTTAATAGCTTCATTCTAAAAGTTTAATTTTTTTTCCTCCTTTGGAAGGGGATCTGCCTTTCCCCAGTTGTACTGTAGAAGAGCCAGCCTAGAAAATCAGTTTACAACAGCAGTGCCCTTCCAAAAGCACTTACAGAGGGCCTTATTGTTGCCATTGATGTGCTCTGGGGATTAGAACTGATGTATATTTTCTGTGATTTACACTTCCAAGCTTATCTGATAGTAGGGTATCTGCCGTCTGGTATTTAGGCTCCATAAGATAAAAGCTGCTTTACTTTCATCTACATTCCTCGATATTTTCTTGAGGCAACTGCGGAGACTACTATTCAAAGTGATTCTATCCATCTTGCTCAAAGGCTATTTTGAGTTTATGACTTTTTATTCAGTTTGTTGAAGCCTTTTGGTTGTTAAACCTCATTCACAGAATTGATAACTATTCCTCTTCTCTAGACAGAACATCTGACAACAGCAGTCTCTAATTCATGCTTTCACACGTGAGTGCATCAGTGAGGATGCTAGGGGCTGCCATTTCTTTGAGGAAGCAGCACTTTCAGGTACACGTAGCCCAAAGGAGCAGGCTTAAGGTGATCTCATTCAAAATACATTAGTCATCAAACCACACACTCAATCATGAATCTGCATTAAGCTACGCCTTCTCTTGTTACACATGGAGATTATTTTCTACCATCCAAGAAGTCAAACTCTAATCTGCCACTTTAAAAATATTTAGCTCCATCTTCAAGACAGCATTTCAAAAGCAGGGTCGTATTCCCCATAGCCTGCTAAAATTCATTCACAAAAAGTAAACTAAAAATTTAGACCAAGCGAATAGGGGTATTCTATAGAATGCATTGTAAAAATTCTTCACTGCATAAATGAACAAAAGAGCAGAAGGAAATGAAGGAGACCGTCCCTCTAACTGGGTACAGAAAGGCAAGCAATTCCACTTGAGCTCAGATACTATCTAACTCTAGCCTAAGAGCTGTATAGTTATCCGAGCATATAAAGCTAAACCTCAGCTAATATACTCAGCCTCTCGGCGAGGCTTCATGGAGTGCTCTGCAGAAAGCTGATGCAACCACATGGCTTTTGGTTTGGAGCTGGCATGTTGAGTCATCAGGAGGGTAGCAGATCAGAACTGTGACTGCACCTATGAAATGACCCGACTCCAGGAAGAGAACTGCATAACCTTGACCCTCTTAGAGATGTCCTGATTTAATGCCCTTTTTTCACATTTATTCATCTAGATCACAAAAGGCGGTCCATCACAATGCCAACTCTCCACATGTACTTTAAAGAAAACAGTGTCTGTATCTTTCAGCTGAGTAGTCTCTCAAGATGAACTAACTATAAACAGAGAAGGGGATGAAAATGGTCCATAATTTTCATTATGTGACTTTAACTATTCAAAATGCCCTCTGCCATCACTTTCAGATGTGTTGAACACATGCTTTGCAGAAACAGAATAAATAAAGAACACAGTACTAGCTGAGGTTTTTTAGTATCTTTACATACAAATAAAACAAAATTAAGTATTACAGAGAAGGATTAACATTAGCATTTTAGGTTCAATTTTGTCCAGTTCCCAAATCTTGAGACTGGTCCCTGGATATGAACAGGCATTTTCAAAGGCCTCGACTGAACTGTGGAAGAAAAGGAAAAGATTCCAGTTGTAGGGGATAAAAATAAACTACTTTCACATTTGCCATATTTCTAGTATTTTCAGTATATAACCTTTTAAACAACATTTTACATCTTTGCTGTGCCTGAAGTCACTGACTGAAAAGAGTTGTAATTTCCAGATAAGATTTCCTAGCAGTACTTTAACATTCCACATTAGTTACCACTTACTTGTCTCTCAGATAATTATGTCCTATCTGTCCAGAAATGTCTTCTATAGCAGAAAGAATGTGATCAAAGGCCTTGGAAAGTGAAAGGAGAATTAGTATCTTTACAGAAATAAAAGGCATAATTAGAAAATAGCTCATTTTGTCAGGCTAGAATAAGTTAGACCAGAATAATTTTATTGCTGTTAAGCAGGGTTTTTCCCCTGCCTTTAAATTGGGAAATTTACATTTTTCATATACCACTATATGCTTTTATTTGAAGTTCCGGAGCTTTCTAACCAGTTCTTTACAAATTCACTAACTATTCTTGAATTACAATGGTCTCAGCAAGAAGATCCTTAAGCCCCCATTTTAACATTCAATTTTAAGACTCTCTTTATCCACTCATTTTACCATCTCTATTTCTGCCCTATGAAATACATCAGCCACTATTAGTGTCAGTGATTAAATCAGTTGAAAAATTTCCCTAGTGTTTCTTTTTAGATGTTTCAGGAATCCATACTTCCCTCAGAGTACAAGTAAACAGCATTCTTTTGATATCTAGAGAAAAATCCTGTCCTCGATATATTAGATGGCTGATAAAAAACCTGAGGTTTATAACTCTTGATTCAAACCAAGGCAGCTGCAGGTAAAATTTTATCTTTTTCTGTATATGGTTGTTAACATTTTACTCTGAACATTGGGTATGATTACTGCAGAATACACAGCATGCTAGGTTTAGAACAAAATGGGTGATATAGATTATGCCTGAATATAATATTAATTACTGCCTCAGGAGACAGCTGACATGGAAGTGGAGAAAATGACATTATAACTAATTTGTCTTCCTGGGCCTCCCTGAGAGGAGACAGTGCTCATTCTCTCTGAAGGCTGCAATTTATACATCTCTAGGAGCACTGTGGCTCCTGAAACAGTATCTGCCAGAATATTCTAGGAAGTGGTGAATTGGTACATACAACTTTGCAAAATGTTAGGATTAATATTGCTGCTTGGCCTGCACTACTAACTGACACGTAAAGGTACATCCCATAAATGTAGATAGACACAATTTCTTCACCTGGGGGAAAAATCCTGGTTTTCAAATAGTAAAATATTGGAATGGAAATTTAAATTTGAATTGCTGGATAACAAAAGCATAACATATTTATTCAGTAGTTTGTACGAGAAGTTCTCAGAAACAAACTCTGTCTGTCATGAAGTTGTTAATTCACTTCAGGTAACTTCCAACGTGAAAACAGGTAAGATTAGAAGCTCATACAAGAATGTGTTAAAATAATGCAGGATATCTGTGTAAATCTGAAAAGTAGGTGAATTAAAGAAGGCCATGAAAGATGTCTTAAAAGCTTCTGTTCTTTAACGTATATTTGTATTGAAAAATGTATGCTTTCTTTTACTAAATAAAAACTTTATAATGCTGTCTGAAAGTGAGTTGGAAGAGATCACGTTTCAAAATCTTTTAAAAAGTTAAATAAATGCATGTGCACACATAGCACTCACACTGAAGTAAAACTATCAACATTAACCTGGAATCTCAGTATGTAAGTCATGTTTCCACTGGGCAGCAGACTACCTTTTACATAATATGCAGGCTACAAAACCTGTTTTCATATCTTGTCCATAAATAAATAATATTTAAGAAGGGAAAATAAAACTTCCACACTCTTTGCATAGGGATCCTCAATCAAACGTTCTCCTCTCTCAGATGAAGAGAAAAGAATACTCCAGCCATGCAGTTTCCCCAGGGCTGTCAGCCCTGTTGAATTCTCAAGTGAAAGTCCACAACCTTCAGTTGAGTATCCCCCTCACAGGACTCAACTTGAAGACCAATTACAGCCTACAGATAACTTTTGAAATGTTTGAAGGTTTATGCACTTGAAATTTGATTCTCCCCTCCCTTCCAGAAAGAAATTTTCTATTTTTTTTTTTTCCTGTGAAGGCACTCTGTAAAAATCCAAAATGTAACATAGTTTTGTTTAAAAATATCTTACCCTGCCATGAAGTTTCTCATTCAGTTTTGGCTCTCTGTGTTCAGTTTTTTTCACTTTCAGCCACTGTACCAGAGGCTTGATAGTCAGTCCCTAAGGATTGAAGCATGATAATAAATACTTAGGAGTTATCTTAAGACTTTCCTCCAGCTGGTCATTGTTGAAGAGAAATAGAGCATTTTTCTATGTGATACGGAGGTTCTCATACTTCTGCATTTGATCTCTGTCCCCTATTGAACATAAAATAATGTAGTACCCTCAGCTACTGTTACAAAGGTTTGAAAATACACCAAACAGTGGAAAAAAATATCTCGTATAAGAAAAATATGGTGGTGGAAGTGTTAAAGTGTTTCCTATGCCATTGAATGTAGTATTTTCTACATATATTGGGAGTTTGTGACCACAATTAAACTTTCCATAATAAATTTGAGAAAAAATTACAAGCTGTAATATACTGGCATATCTCCATTTAAATTAACATTGTTTTTTTAATCCAGAAAATGCTGTTTTGTTTGGATTCTAAATATTTTCTTGTCCTAGTGCTCGCTGAAAAGCTTTAAAAGTTTAAAACGTTAAAACATTTTAAAACACGGACTTAGGCTCAGGTGGATCAGCTTAATGACTGTATTTTCCCATAAAAAGGACTGTTCCCTATAGTTATTCATATGCAGTGAAGGATGTTAGCCTGATATCAACTTGAGCGCTATTAATACCATGCAGCTAAGACTGAACATTTTTTAGCACAGAGGAAATTGTGTTTTGTCCCTTGCGGTTGCTGTATGAAAACATAAAATAGGATCTTTGTTACTAAAATTACTAATTCAATTATGCTTTCAGTTCAGTGAAACAATACGCAACCTTCAGCTGAGAACCGCTTTAAGCAGTCGGTACTTTTGGGGGACTACTTCTCCTTGCAAGAAGCATGCTTAAGAGGTTGAATTACCTGGAAAATAACAGTAAAAAACACAACAATGATAGTTGTGCTGACAAAGAGGTTTTTATCTCTCACTTTCTTGCCATCCAGAAGCGCAACCAGAGCAAAAGCAACCGCTCCACGTAGTCCACCATATGACATCACCACCTGGTCTATTATCTCCAGCTGGACCATTCTGTAGTGGTTAAGAATCCACGTCTGCAAAACTACACCTATGAAAAATAAATGCCAGCATGTCGAGAAATACCGTTACGAAATGTCAATATCCCAGCCGCGTGTAACAGAAGCAGTACCACCAGTTTGCTTTCATAACAATTCTTTACACCATCTACTTCTCCCCCTGTATTGCTGCATTGCTAAGGAGGACAGACCCACTAGGTATTTTCCACTTTATGTTTAGCCAAAGGAACTAGATGAAGCTTCTCTGAGCCAGCAGCTCTTCTCAGAGTACTGCCCTCTGACATAGGCACTACAGGTGAAATTCCGCTCTTTCCTTTGAAATTTGCAGTCAAGAAATAATAGAATTTCTAGCACCATAGTCAGTAATATGCACAGGGTCTATTACAGGAAGAGAAATGGCTTGAACCAGTGTTGATTTAAGGAGTAGGTGTTATACTCCTTACAAATCACTAGAAATGACATTTATGTCACTGTCTAATGAAAGGTTACGTTGCTATGCTTACACTGTCTTCAGGTGAGATGCTCCCTGCCGTGGAAGACCCAAAGTTCTAGAAATCAGAGTGTCCCCGAGAAGGAAAACAGCTTCACCACTCCTGAGAGCGGTGCAGCATGTACAGCCCGCTCAGCAGGCCAGGACTGTTAACGAGCACAGACGAAATATCTCTCTTTTTGGAGAACTTTGAACTCGTGCTAAGGGAAAAGTGTCTTGTGTATATCACAGTAAGCAAGGCCTCTGCTGGAGGGGACCTTGAAAATTAATTCTTGCCACTGATGTGGCTCTTCCAATGGTATGAAAGCTGAAATTATGTAAGGCCTGATACCATCAGGTCTTCAGTAATTTATCAATTTCTAAGCTCAATGACTTTAGTGGATGCATATTGTCATCGCTGAATATTTACTATTTAATTCTTGATCACACTTGGTACAGGAGTGTTAACCACTCATTTCAGCAATGCAACAAGTGACAAAGTGAAAATACTGAAAACTTGCTTAAACACCTCATGCGCCTCAGTGGCTACTGAAAGGTGGCTAAATGAACAAAGGTTACAGACTATTTAAGGAAGACGTGGGGCTAGGCCCTTCATTCAGCCCAGGGATCTCTAGACAGAACAAGAATACTGAGTCTATGAAATCTGCCAGCTAGATATATGTGTTACCTTTTATTTGAATTTGATTAAAGACAAACAGGCAAATGAACCCATTTAATTTATTTCCAGATGTAAGTACGCACACCAAAACACTAAGAGTTACTCTCTACAAGTACTTTACTCTGTGCACTTTTTTTTTGTGATTTTAACCCCTTTGTGCCATTTCACAAAACAGTGATTAAATAGTAGAACTACGTAGTTGGGCAAATTCTCATTGGTATTTTGAAATGTTTGCAAACTTATATAAGCCCAGTAAATTGACAGTTGGTAATCCCTACCTGCCACAGTCTTATTTACTCAGTTTTTCACCAGCCCCTGAGAATTATTTCTTAAGCCAGAGAACCTGTGGTGTAATTATGTATGGTCTTACACCACTGTGTGTTTCAAAGCTGAAGTCAACCATAAAATTAGCTTAAGACAATCTTTTTATTACTAAATTGAAAGAGCTGAAAGAAAGCTAGGGCTGACAGGCCTCACATCTTTTGTTAGGCTGCAAGTTAAAAAACAAAGTCTATTTCACTGGGAGATTTTCCCAGTGCCGTGTGTTATGTCAACAAAGGGTAGCCACTGGGTGATTCATGTCATCTGCTGGGCTAGTCATATCCTCACACATCAACAAAAGTGAAATCCTACTATGTTTTCAGCATGTGATGAATTTTACTGTAGAGATCTACCCTCCCAACCCAAAACCAACCATAAATTCAACAAAAATAAATGGTATATGTTAAAAGGAACAAGTCTGGAACTCTAAATATTATTTAATTTTTTTTTCCCAAAAGACTATGTGATTGCATCAACAATACAATGCAAGGACAGTAAGAAGATCATCCCCTTACCGATAACTCTGTACACTGAGATGAAGACCAGAGTCAACAGAATAAAAGCTGAGTTCCAAGTCCAGATTGCTGGATTTACAGCTGAAATTCCCAGGAACATGAAGATAATAGTTTCTGCTCCACTGGCCATCATTTTCATGGTATATCTTACAGTTGTAGAAGATTGCTCAGAGATGTTTGCCTTGACATATTTCTGACAGCAGATGCCACAGAAAGTTATCCTAGAAAAAAAAAAGAAAAAAGAAGCAATTGTTCAGAAAATATTTGTTGCAATATTTAATATTATTTCCATCTGTCTACACTATCCACATAGTGATAAACCCCACCATTCATTCCTAAAAAATATACACTTAGGAGTCATTGTGGTCACATTTACCTAGTCTAATCTATATAAAAAGTGTATCTCAAACATTCATCCAGAGGTGACTCCAAGAGGTCTGAAGACAGCATTTAATCATAACAAAACTTAATTCTCTTCAGATTACTGTACTGCTTTACATGCAAAATTTTAAATCTTGCTTGCATTAGGCGTAATCTTAAACTACTGATCTGTTTGCAGTAAAATTTTCAGATCTTGAATATACTCACTGTAGCATCTACAAATATGACAAGCAAAACTGAGAAGAAAGATATGTCAGGAATCAATGGAGACTAAAAGAAGAAAGACCACAGAGCCAAAACAGGTAAGATTTAGGCAAACCTTAGTCAGCCCGTCATGACAGTAAGAGCAAAAAATAAAGGAAATTCACATCATGCCTTAGAAAAATATTGGTTTAATTACAAATTATAGGGAAAGATGTCAATACAAATAGACAACTGTTAGTTACTGAAGTATTATTAGTCACAAGGAGGAAAGAGCCGAGTCTGTTTTGCAGAGTAAGTTCTCATGTTGCACAGCAGACACTGGGAAACTTGCATGCCTTTTCAAGGCCGAATGACAGTATTTGCAAACTATTCTCTACTGCACTGTGAAGATAGTAATATTCAGCATAAGCTTCATGAGCGTCATACTCTATAGCTGTCCTATGTAATTTAGTTATTCTTTTCAATGTTTTTAAAAACCATATTCCTTTTCCAGCCCCTTTACAGGCAGTAATATAAAGAGACTTACGCAAGGATAGCGGAAAGAGAAAGCATCTCTGCTGTGAGGTAGGACAGGTAGGAAATGATAAACACAAATCCCGGTTCAATGATTCTCACGTGCTTGGTGAAACGACTGACCAATGAGAGCAGGAATGCAAATAAAATGCCAACCAGTGTCCCCCCCAAGCTCACCACAAAGAATGACACTGAAAAACAAAACCAAACACAACTTAAATGGTAGAAACATAAGGGTCTGAAGTAGTCCTCTACTATTGTATGGCCAGCAAATCAGAGAAAATTCTGGAGGAAACATCAGAAATTATTTCTAAAATGCAACAAGATAAATTGCTTTGGACCACTTGGTATGCAAAAGCAGCATTCTGTAGAAATAAACAAGGTTACTTTCTGTTAAGCCTCACCATTTTAGTCTCATTCAAAACCCACTACATCTCTTTGAACAATTTTTTTCCCACATTCTGTAAACAAGTGCTTTTCCAAAACCACGTTATAGAATATGCCAAAGTCACTGGTAAAACCTTGATTCACAAGATAACGTAGCATCATGTCATTGATGGAATGGATTCCCATGGAATGGGAAACAATGACTAACTTCTTAGGTGAATAACATTCCTTGATTGTCACTGGTAAATATTACTCAATGGCAATCAGCGATAAGGAATGAGAATGCCCATACGCAATCTCAACTTTCTTGGAACGCAGCATAGGCTGAAACTAAGGACATGCTATAAAATACAAAGAAAAGATGCAGAACTGTCAAGTTTGGTGCTCTTAATGACTGAACTCCGCATCCGTTGAGCCTGCTCAAAAGAAAACAAATTTGGTTAAGCTTCCCAAATACACAGGAATATTCACTTATATATTTTCTTAAGATGTGCATCGGGAATGTGGGACTATGACTGACAAGGGAAAGGGCTGAAAAATAACAGTTAGTGATAGCCTAATCGTAACATTTTGTTTAAAAGTCTGCATATATATACATATATATATAAATATCAATGATGGGATACAGAATTCAATTCTACGCACCTATGCCTTTGACACATTCAATTCCCGTCACATTCTCTGGACCTATTTTGACAAAAGTTTCAAACACATTGTACAGCACCTGGAAAGAAAAGCAGACTAACTTAATATTTGCTCCTGAAGTTAGCCTATTAAAATAGTCTCATTATAGGCCCTAATATTATGCATTCTGAAATTATACGTAACTGAGGGAAATTCTATGTGGAGGGAGAAGATTTTGCAGATTTTTGAATTTTTTAAATGGAAAAAAATGCACTGGAGCAAGAAGAAACAAAAATTCTTTATAACACAATTTTCCATTTCTTATTTCAATATGATGTCTGTAAGAAGCATCGGTATATTGAAATGTTTTTTCTAAAGCACTTCTGACTCTAAATTCCAGGTGTTTGGCAGATTTATTTAATTGTCTGTATAAGATACATAAGATCTTTAATAAGATGCTAATAGTAAGATATTGGATTGAAATAGGTTGAACATAGGTAAAATAAGTTGAACGCAGAAACGAATAAGGTATAATAATTGTAATTGTACTAAAGCTTTTAAAACAGTTAACTAACAGTGGCAGTGCTGAAAGTAAAGAATTATTCATAATTATTCATATTCATTATCTTATTCATACCCCTGCCTAAGAAGGTTTTGTATGAACATCGTTCTTGATACATGCCTGTCTAATCTATTCTTAATCCCTCCAGTGATGGAGGAGAGCTTCACTATGGCTTTCTCAGCTTTCCTCGTTTCAAGCTAAGCTGGTTAATTCTTACCATGTTTACTCCAGTCACGGGGCACAGGTTACCTTGTTCTGCAACAGTAGTCTTTGACACATTTACATTTAAAGAATGCTACATCATCCACTTTCATTTATCCTCCAGTCTTTCTTTTTCAAGGTGAGAATTCCAGTTGTTTCAAACTCTTTATTAGGCTCTGCTTCCTGACTCTTGATCATGCTTACTCTTCCCTTCTGGGTATTCTTCAACAAACAATCAAAATTTCTTTTATTTGTAGAGTGAGTGCTTGTATTTATTTCACAGTGAAAAAAAAAATCCTTTCCTTCTGGAAGCCAGTGATGTTGATCCTTGAGTTCATCTAGGTTTTAGTTTAATATTTCATTTCCCAGAAGTACTAACAAGACCGATATATAAAGGCAATTAGGTTTTTTCTGTAGGCCCTAAATGACATTTTCAAATTCACGTGAGCAGTTAGGCTGCTGCCAGTGACCTGGTCACTGAGTGTTGTGGGCATGCCTTACCCTCCTCTGAAGATATGAAGCAGCAGGAACAGATGATCCAAGAAGAGAATTGAAGCTCTGTAGCAACTCAGTTGCATATCATCTTTCTACCAGGATTTCCTGGTCCCTGCCCACTATACTACAAAACCCCTGACCATTCTATTCTGAGAAAAAAATTATGTGGAAAGAAAAAGTGTTTCAGTCAAAATTAAAACATCAGTAGAAGTTAAATCTATTAAGATTTTCTTTTCTTTCTAAATGAAAAAATAAAAACCAAAACAACCAAACCAGAAATTAATGTTACCAAAAAAACCCAAACCAAATCAGAAACTTTCTAAAATGTCCCACGGTTTTCCCCAAATTGGGTTTTTGCTTTATATCTGTTTGATAAACCTCCAGTTGAAGTAAAAAAGGGGGAACCAAAGGTATAAGCCCTTTGGTTAGTATTGTCTCACTGTCTGTTTATCTGAGGTACACATATAAATTACAGGCATATCGGAAACATGCACAAAGACTGTGTGCATTAAAAAAACAATAGCAAAAAAAAAGCTTAAAATCCCTGGAACTAATTTCAGTAAATCATGAAAGCCATACTCGAAAAACAAAGGCAAATAAAACATACACACTTGAAACTTCATCCATACTTGTGCCCACCCAGCCCATGACCGTGTGTTTTTATGTGACTTAAGGGCTCCAAGTAGCTTTTGTGCTCAAACATTTAATCTATCTTTGTAAGCAAGACAGACAGCACCACGAGCTACACTACACTAGCCCATGAGGAGATGCACACAGTAGATAGAGTAATTTATTTAAGTGGAAAATACACTTCAGAGGAAACCCTCTAGAGTTTGGGATATATTTTTTACTTACTACAGTTACAGCATCATTCAGAAGTGATTCTCCAAAGACAATGATGAATAGAACTTCATTGACATGGACTTCTTCGAACACTGCCAGAACTGCTACAGGATCCACAGCAGCAATTAAGCTGCCAAAGAGGAGGAAGTCCAGCAGTCCAGAATTCAGTGGGCCTTCAAAAGCAAAGCAAACAAAGTATGAGCAGAGTCAGCTCTGTATTATCTATAGTAACAACAGCCTGTGATATTACAGATACTGCAAAATCTTTTAAAATGGGGATCCTAAGACATCAGCTGGAAAGCATGGCACAGAAACTACTTCACAAGTTCTGCATTGTGTTATCTTACAGCCTACAAGGTTTTTTGGGTACAGCATGGGCCTGCACGGACCAAACTTGATTCTGGGAGCAGTACAGTCCTGTTCCAGATCTGAACTGCTTTTTGTATTTGTATGTAGTATGCTTTATCCAACCTGAGAAAATTATCTCAGGACAAATGAGAACTGAGAAGATGTACTCCTGGAGTAAATGTTCCGAAATACCAGATTTTTGCCACAGGCAAAATTTGACTGTTGGTCACTAAGAACTGCTACAGCGGGACTTAACTGCATTCGGTGCAGTTAAAGCCCACTTATGGCCTCTTTATTCAAGTAGGCATTCACTGATAGGTGCAATTAAGCCATTTATTCCGAAATTATGATCCATGAGGCCACTGTTAAATTGGTTCACCAGTGGACCACAAAAATGGATGAAGGACTGAAATGTACCACCATGTGTTTGTGTTGTAGCCCCTTCAGAATTTTGGCAGTGATTTCAAAAGTTTTGGAACTACAAAACCCTGGTGACAAAGTAACCCAGTATTTATTTAATTTTTTAAATCTTCTTTTAGTTAGTAGGATTATTATTTATTTCAGTTATGCAAACAGACTGACACAAGCATTACTGCCGTTTTAGAAGTAACATAAAAGGGAGAGTTGCAAAGATGGCTTTGCTCAGCTTCCTAAATATCTTGCAAAATTTACCCTCTTCATGCAACCAAACCCAGTTTCCCAGTCACTTTTTCTGGGGAATGAATTTTTGAAAGGGTAGAGAGCAAAGTTCCCTTTGTATTCACTAATGGATGGAGGAGGCAGCAAGGTTCATTAAAAGGTGATGAAGCCCAACATTATATGAGGAAGAGCAAAGAAGGAGTATGTTGAGAGTTCATGTACTAGAACACAGTGCTCATGCCCAAAATTAATAGACAGTTGTTTCGGCATGATTTCTACAGGCGAGGGAGAAATCCATCCAATTAAATTATCTGGAAGCGCGAGTTAAACAGTGACAGTCTGTAGCCGTAGCCAAAGGATCAATATTGCCAAGTAAGGTACTTCCAGAATACAGACACTCCTCTAGCAAGAACTCTTATGAGATAATTTTTCAAATCCACAAATTTAGTGCTTGGTAGGTGATTGAAACAGAAACTAGATTCCAAATATTTTTGATACCAAATGGCATGGGCATATTTACTCAAGAGAAGGACACTTAGGGACAGAAGTAGACAACACCCTGTTGTACACGACAACGGGCAATAATCTGGGGGAGCTGCAGAAGTACATATTCTCTTAGCTGCTGCCTGCCAATCAGAGCATCTACCATGTTCTCCAAACAGCTTATAGGAACGTCGGTAAGGCTCTGAAAACAGAAATTCATAGTTTGCACAGACATATAACTACTTCATATTTTCAAAAAAAGAAATAGTCTTGTTCACTCCTGGACCTATTGGGCTGTGAATGAGAACTGAATTTGTCCCTTTTAGTGAGAGAGGGGTTGAAGCAGTGAGCTGAAGTCTCTGCCAAAAATTCTGCAAACAGCCTTGAACCTGAATCTAAATAATGGTTCCATCAAATATTGTACTTCTCTGCCATGCTTAAGGAAGGAACAATCCCAATGACAATAACTATCAGATACCAGGAAACAATAGAACATAAGCTTTTAAAATAAATTGGCTTACTGAGATTGCTTATCTTTTTTATATGTTACCAATTACAATCATTGGTACATTCTTTGAAGACTTGCAGAGTTAGTGAGCAAATATTTATGGAAAGGTTAGGACACATCCACAATTCCTACAAAGCAGTGCCAGAGGTTTAATGCAAGTTATTTCCAAGCAATAGATGACCATTGCTTCGTTCAGCTCACCAGATTCTGGAGTGACTAGCTGCCAGCAGTAACAGCTGAGCAAGGCAAGTTTGCTGGGACCAGTTTAAGACTTCTACACATACTCAGCCTATTGTCTAAGCACTGGTCACAACCACAATTATGCCACAGAGAAGTGCTGCACATGTTAAGTTTTCAAGCTAGCTGGTGAACAGTTAGGTGCAACCAGCCAGGAAGATTTAGGATTAGATACTTCTTCCTATTCTTTGAAAGCAGACTGCTAAGGCTGTTAGTTAATATTTAAGCTGCTGATCTTTTAATTTAACTTCTAAAGAAGGATTTGTTGGTCATTATCACCTTCTCTCTTTGTCTTCTGCAAATTATAACATCTATAAGGACATTGAATGCAAACAATGACCTGGCTTTATATTTATTTATTAGAAAATCTCTGTAATCCAATTTGGATTGGACACTCTTATATTGATGGACCATTTATGGTAAAGTTGGAAGGAACTTATTTTTAGTTCATCTTTGTCTGTACTGGATATATATCCCTACATATAACAACATTACTTTTAGCATTATTACTCCAATTGTAGGTAGTGAGGTAGAAACAGTTATATGCCATGGAGTTTCAAACCAGAGGCTGCTATGAACTCCTCTAGAAATGGAGTGTGTCAGCGCTCTATCTTCAGCTAGTCACAACAGTAAGGCCTTTCACAAAGTGTGGTGCTAGATCTTGCTGACATCTTGGAGGTCAACGCGATGTATTTAGTGGATTAGTAAGTATGTGTCATGTGGATGTTTTAAAGTCCTACTTAGCTTCGCTGGAGAATGACATAGTTTGAATTGGGGACAGGCTTCTCTGGCCTTTTCCATAGCTGAAATTAGAACTCTAGTAGGTTATAATATGTCTTGATGGTAAACACAGGTCCTATCAGTATACCAGTTAATGCTCATGCCAAACATTTAAATTCAGCAGGCGCGTCAGATTATTGTTTGCCTTTGTTAACATCCCTATTTTTCAGCTTGCAGAGCTTTAGCTATGACCTGTGGCAGGGGCTGCTTCTCCTGTTTAGTTGTAAACTAAAGTGCTAGCATATACTGGTGCTGAAATATTTGTACAATGATGAAGCAAAACATGTAGCTATCAAATCCAGCTTTCACAGTTAGTTGAGAATTCTTTATGTGTTGGAGAGCAAGAGATAAATAAATTTTTCACTTAAAGTTTTTTTTTAAAACACTTTTCCATTTCACATGTCATAAAGAGCACATTAATAACACATTAATATTTCAGCTGTTGCTAAGCAGTCGAGGACTTTACAGCTTCTCATACTGGCCTGCCAACAGGGTTGGGGCCAACAAAGAAGCTGGGAGGGGACACAGCCAGGACAACTGACGCCAACTGACCAAAGGGATATCCCATACCATGTGACATCATGCTCAGCATAGTAAGCTGGGGGAAGAAGAAGGAAGGGGAGGATATTTGGAGTGATGGTGTTTGTCTTCCCAAGTAACCATTACACATGATGGAGCCCTGCTTTCCCAGAGATGGCTAAACACCTGCCTGTCAATGGGAAGCAGGAAATGAATTCCTTGTTTTCCTTAGCTTGTGTGCACAGCTTTTGGTTTACTTGCTAAACTGTCTTTATCTCAACCTACAAGTTTTCTCAGTTTTACTCTTCTGACTCTCCCTCCCATCCTCTACGGAGGGAGTGAGAGAGCAGCTGTGTGATGCTTAGTTGCCAGCTACAATTAAACCAGGACAGTCCATCATAGTTGTCTATATTACAAACATCTGCAGTTATGTAACGTGAGTCTCTCATGAACAAGTCTGTGGTCTATTTCTTTCAGACTGGGATTTTCAACTAAGAACAACACAGGTTTCCCTTAAAATGGATGGAACAGATATCCCAATCTTACGCTCAGTTTCAAAGAATCTATCCCCGAATGCTGCCAATTCCCTGTGCAGGAAAATGGGAGCAGGTTTTGAGGCTGGAAAACTCAAAACTCATACTATGTTATCTTCTGTAATAATCAGCTAATAGTTTCATTCTTCATCACAAAAATGTTCTCTGCAACTTCTGACATTTGAGGCACTCTTTTTATCTGGACTGAAAAGGAGGTCTGTGGGAAATTTCTTAGTCAATTTTGCACGACTGTGGTTAGAGAACAGGCCAATGACTAGTTTTTGGGCCTTCATACAACACAACATAGCCCTTGCAGTCTTGGAGCCACTCAATCCTGATAGAATTGGATTTTTCTGCTGAAATGAGTTGTTAAGTTGTAAAGTATCACCCATCTAACAGCTGGGATACAGTACAAACTTACCCATTATTCCTGTCTGATAGACACCGTAAAGAGATAAACCAGTTGTGGCAGCATTCCATACTGTCCCAATGACAGCATACAAAAGGATGGAACCAAGATTTCCAAAGAACAATCTATTTGGCATGAAATATCCAGCATCCAAAACAATGGGGGGCAGCAGATAGAAGAAAAACACATCTGGTGTAAGGGTGAAGGAGGCAATATGGTCTGCTGCCCATACGATGCCACCAAGGAGGAGACCAAGAACAATCAGTAGAGCACTCTCTGGAACAACCCGAGTGACTTTGTTGGACAAGTGGAAAACTGCAAAGAAAGAGGAAAACAATTTGTCAGAACTGGAATAGAGAAACAATTTGAGCAACTGTTGTTAGCTTTTTGACTTCGCACAAACTTCCTGCTTTCATTGTTATTAGACCCAAAAGCATACAAGGAATGCAAGGAATACACACATACAATGTCAGAATCCAATAAAATAAAATTAAAAGGTTGACTTTCACATTTTACACAATGTATTTCAGTTTACAGGAAATCAATATTCCATGACATTTCTTTTTTATTGGATTATCTTCTCCATACAAGATCTTTCTAGGAAAAGATGGGGTTCTGTGTAAAGCAGTAAGTGCAAGACTGAAAACAAATGGTAGCAGTGCTAGAATTGTATGGCTTTATGGTTTATTTCTGTATCTAAAAACACACCTTTGATCTCCCAACATTTGTTGTTATGAACAATCAGTGTACTAGCAGGTTTATTGGAGGATGGGAGAAGAATGCTCAAAGAAGAACAGTTTCCAGATAACTCTCTTTAAATTCATGAAGAACATTGTATGATAATGTAGCCTGCAGCAGGAGCAGAATCACAGAACATCCCTTTGGGGCCTTTCCCTCAACATCTCCCTAGTAAGCATTTCAGTTAATTCAGAGGCCTGCTGGAGGAATGGGGTACCTTTTTCATATATAGGTATGTTCATGGGAAATGGTTCAGCAACAGGCTACTTTCTTTTGTTTATACAGTGTTGTACAATCTGTATCTTACAGTAGTATGTCAGAGCTATTAATAAAGATGAACTATATATGGTATCTTTATAGAAAAACATGTAATGGTATGGCGTGGAAAGCCTATTAAACTAAACAATAATTAGAGGGAGAGAAAATTACAGAGTGACATGAGTGAACCCTACTAAAGAGACAGGAAGATGGCAAGGCCAAGACAGAAAAAATAGTTTGTTCAAGATGACAGAAAGACAAGTAAGACTGCAAATATATGTGGCAACATATACTTATAGTGCACTTGATAGGTATCAGAAATAAATAACTAAACAACAGAGAGAAGAGCAGAGAGAATTCAAGCCTACAAACAAATTGGAACATGAAAAAGGAGGAGATGGCAAGGGTGCTTGGTAACCAGCACAAGTGTGCTAATTGACTTTCTTAGGATTTCTCTGAGCTTTTCCTTCAATTTATCTTAAATAGTGATGTATCTCAGATGGTCTGAACCCTGGCAATTTCTGATGCCGACCCAATAAATGGGATTTTACTTATAAAGCTTTGTGTTGAAAATGTGAGCTCAACTTTTAGGAAGAAAATTCCACTAAAAGCCACCAAGTTTCTACTGTTTAAGCATCAGCCTATAACTGTGTTGAAACTTTTACAATGCTAATACAACTTAACTCCAAACTAATTTGGACAAGAAGCCATCATTAAGAATTTCAGCCTTTTAAGATATAGGGGAAGAATCTTTCCCATAACTATGCAGAGATCTTAGACTAGGTTACTTAATTGAAAGACCATTGTTTTTTCCTCCTGGCCAAGTATTTGACCTAGTCAAATATTTACTAGTTACACCTTAAGAGTGTTTTAAGGGCCCCATTCTTGAACTGTCTGCCTTCACCTTGGCTGCATCTACACAAGCAATGTTAGAAGCATCACCCATCATTATAGCAGCACCCCAATAAGATAGTTCCTACTAGTTGTATGACCTCCATGGCCTCATCAGAATAGAAAACACGAGAGGAAAAAATGCCAGCAGCCTGACTGTACCAACAACAAGCGTGAATGTAGATGTTCCTAAGTGTTTGTAGACAAGGCTTGAAAACTAAGCCATGTTAGAACATAGCTTCAGAGCAGGATTGATACAACAGCAATCACACATGAAAGCAAACTGCATTCAGTGAAGCTGGCTAAACCATGCCAGTTCTCTATATCAACTGTGTCGTGTAATCAACAGCTGAATATTACTTCACAGACACAAACACTGGGTTTGTTCCCCAAACTAATTTCCTCTATTTATAATAAAATCCATTGGGCTTGCATTAAAACAAACAAATACATAAATATATAAATTCAGAAAAAACCCTAGCTACTATTCCACGTGTATACGTTGTAGCATTTAACTTCTCAAAAGGCTTCCCTACTGATCATTCCTTGTATTTTCAGTCAGTGAATTATCAACTAATTTATCACCTCACAGAGTAGGGATTACCTCCTTATCCCTGAAAATGAATGTTGCTGAGCTAGTCTTACTAAACCAAGACTGTTTTTCCTACTATTATGTTTGCAGATAAGCTATGACTCCAAGAAGTTAAAGTTAAAAATTTAAAATAAAGCTATGAAGACTCTTCAGAAACGAACATTTGGCAAAAAAAACCACAAACCCACCCCACCTGATATCAAGCTTAAATTTCGTACACTGTACAACTCTCACCTTTACAAAGTAAACCAATTTCTCCCAGTAAGTAGTCAGAAGCCAGCCTGATTTTGGCTGTAACGCTGTCTCCCTTTAGAAGTCATATCTTCCCAGCGAATCAGCTACATCATACCTACCTGTGCCCCCTTTAAATCCAATTGACTGATTTTCTGTACCAGATTTTAATACTATCAGCAATAAATTCTACTCTTTTAGTTTAGGAATTCAGGCTGTGGACAAGAAAGTTATTGAGTTATTGCATAAATAGGGCTCTAGAGAAATGTCGTGTTTTTTTTTTTGTTTTTTTTTTTTTTGCATTTGGCCCAAACAAAATCTGAACACCACACCATGTTTGTTTTAAGGTAACTGCCTAGCTAACTCTGCAGGCAGATAGTATACAAGGCAGTTAGCAGAATCCTAGTGTCTATAAACATAGAAATACGTAAAAGGACAATACCACAACTGATGAAATTCAATGAAATAGCTTTAGACTAAGGTGTAATTGGAACTTACGTTGATCTTTCAGTTAATCTTTCCACTTACAGTGATTGATATTTTTTTTCCTGGCTATATGCACAAAATATATTCAATCAAGTGCATTATGAAGAGTTATTACATTTATAGAATTTGAAGAAGATAGATTAATTCCAAATTCACTCCTTAACGTTTTGGCTTTTTTACAATTCATTATTCTGAAATCATATCCCTAACGCATTCTGAGTGTGTTACAAAATGACATATGATTGTACATTAATTTCATAAAGTTTGCCTTTACTTGCTTCGGAGAGTTCCAGAAATAGTCCCTCAAAATGAATGATGTCTCTATGACAAAGCAGTAATTGGAAGTCTTAGTTACATCTAAATGTCTAGCATGGCTAGGTATTTCACGTGACGAGGAGTAAAATACTCAGCAGTAATGGACAAGGAGTTTAGTGAATTCTGTAGTGAAAGAAACTACTTATATCAGGAAGGATAGCATGCTGTGCTGCTCAGATGAACTACGCTGTGAGGGACCCAGAGATAAAATTAAGTCTGTTTTCACTGCTGTTAAAAATGAAAAATACATTAATATATTTTAATGGAGGAAAGAGCAAAGAAAAATTGTAGCCAATCCATGCCATAAAAAAACTCCAAACCACTGCACAGGGAAATCTTGTGATCTATAAATTTTAACATTTGTAATTTAAAATTCATCTACATATGTAAAGGCAGAGTATTAGTGAAAAAGTTACAAACACGCTAAACCTGGCTTGAAAGCACTGGACTGACTGCTGAGTAAACTGTGCTTAAATTCAAGCTGAGCATCACTGAGTTTGAAGATTTCTACAAAGTTAAGAAACAATTACATAATATAAACTTCCTGCCTATTTTTTTTTTCTGACACTTCCTTTGAGATCCAAGAAAAGGGCCTGTGACATTCAACGTATCTGATGAGAAAGACAAAACAAATTAGCAATCACTAATTTGATGGCTCAAAGAAAGAAATACACTTTAAGGAGTTATTTTTTATCACCTTTTATCACCCAAACACAGTAACTTAGATTAAATCCTGCCGTAGAATAGACAGCATTCAGTGAACTGTTACTTTCTAGGGCCATCTGAGACCGCTTTGCAAGAAGTGATTCAACAGAATAAACTTTTCTCATTGACTAAAAGAAACGGAGACAGGAAAGCCTGGTTAAATAGCAAGAACAATAAAGAAGAGTTAAGGTACAATTCATGCTCAAGTCACTGAATATTTGTAGACATACAAAAATTAATTTTCTGAAGCAGGGTTTTCCCATATTTCTTTCCAAATTATTTCTAAGCACATCTGGTTTTGGCTTATCAAGGAAACTACTTCAATGACTTAGTTTTAGAATTTTATGCTTTATTTCCAGATGAAATGAACAATTCAAGATAGATTTGCCACCTTTTGAAAATATAGTGCTGCAAAGACAAAAATCTGAAACTACGTGCCTAATGTACTATTAAATTTCAGGATTTGTATGATCTTTCAACACCATATCGTGACTTTAGCTTCACTATAATCCATTAACTCTGGTAATGGAAATTTATTTCCATTAATAAATTCCAAAGTTAATTTCCATTAACTTTGTTAGCATAAAATCAAGTCCATGAAAGCACTGAATTTTTTTTTCAGACAATATCACTGTCCCAGTAAATCACAAAACCTACTGCATAGTCACAGGATGCAACATGTCATCAGAAATATCAAGAACTGACTTATAATAATGCTAATAATTCTCTGCTGAAATTTCTTTTCTATGTATCTTTGGATAAAATTCAAGGAATCACAAAATAGTTTAGATTTATTAAAAGATTTTCAACCTCTTTTTTCATACTTCTCATTTCCATAGTTCCCATGAAAATATAGATATGAATTTGCAAACATTTCTCAGCTCCTCCTACCAGTGCTTGTGACAGGTGTGGGGTCTGCCATGTGCATTTTTGCTGGTGTGTCAAATATGCGCTGATAATGTGCTATTAGTCTATTTTTCAGTCTTGACTTTTTATTTTCATTTATAAGGATGAAGTTACTGTAATAAATCAAACCATGAATGCTTTCAATCTGAGATCCAAACCTTGATTCTCTGTAACTTGCCATTCACCAAAGTGAGAGCAAAATGCTGCAAACTTTCCCTTGGGATTGTTTACATTTACTTTACAGAGATGCAAATAATACTATCTCCAAGGCAGTATCTAATCAGGTTCGAAAAATGGCATAACATAGAAGCTACTTAAGAGAAGAATTCCACAGAAGAATAATCTGCCCAAATGGAAAATCTTTCTTCTAAACATCTTCCAGCAGTTGGACTCTGACTGGCAAGCATGAAATTTTCATTCCTTATCTTATCTACCTGATTGTGTTCTCCTTAGCATTTCAGAGGGGGAATTCTGTTTTAAAAATGTTTGGGTTTACCTTTTCTACAGGTTTGAATTATGTTTTTTTCAGTAGTGTCTTCTGCAGATATGTATTATTACTGCAAAAAAATAGCATGTCTGAAACATATTCCAATAACATACATGAAAAAAAAATCTCCTTTACCTTGCCTGTGTTATAGCTGAAAGTATAATGACATACCAATTCGTGAACTAAATTAGTCAAGTGTAGTTGAGCAGTAATGCAGTCCCAAAGCCTCTGGTAATTCTAGTTTCATTGGTCTACCTCACTAGGGAATGGCCACATTGTCTAAAACAATATGGAGCGTACATTTTCAAGAAGGAATCATTTTGCTTACACCATCCCTAAAAAGAATGCATCCCTGGACACTCTCTTGCTCTGTATCTCCATGCATTACCTGCATGCAGGGTACATGTGTAGATGCTGGGACAGAGAGAACCATGTATCTACTATCCTTTTTTCCTCCTTTTTTTTTATCTGGAAACTCCTTTAAGAGGTTATTTTTGGTTCTTAGTGTTTGACATTTTTTTTCCTCATTAAGCTGTCTTAGGAGATCCAGACACCCTGACCTCCTCAACATCGAAAAGATAAGCTGGACAATCACTGTTTTAAAATTACTTCTAACTCCTGGTTTACTAGCATTCTCATATAAATGCTGATCTCTACCTGCCGGCCTCTCATTATACCGAGAGCAACGTATATCAGTTTCATTCTGCACATCACCTGCTCCAGACCAATAGTGAATATTTCTCGAACGGTACAGACTCCTTCAAGAACTTCACTGTTGCAATTATTTAGAAAATTGCTTGCCAGGAATAACTCTTAGTGTTTCTCTCTCTACTTTTTTTTTTCCCCCTCTTTTTTTTTTCCTCCTTTTCTTTAAGGGTAGCTCTCTTCCACTCTTCAATCACCCTGCCTTCTGTTTGATGGGCAACTTTATATTTCTACAACTTTAATCACATTTTTTTCCAGATAATTTCCTACTTTTCCTTAAATATTTTATGTTAATTGCTATCTATTTCATCTATTTGTTCAAGAGCACAGTCTTCTGATAAGTCCATTTTCTACTTACTCCATTCTTCTACTAAGAGAAGGGGTTTGATCCAATTTCCCGTGTAATAAAGTTTCCCGTATTTATATTTCTCTTATCTTTTGTTATGGCTCCCTTTAATTCTCAACAGTCCTGCCCACCTACTAGCTCCCTAATAAGCTTCCTGCACTTCCTATTCTTGATTTCCTTATACTTGTATGTCTTCCCTTTTCTGCTCCATCCCTGTAACTCTTATTATTTTCACACTGTGCCAGTTTTGCCTCCCTGCTCATTGACCTCTGTTGGGATGGATCTCTTTTTTAAGATCTCCTTCATGACTTGATTACATAAGCTTTCTACCCATGCCACATTACCAAACACGGCATTTCTTGACTGCATAGCCATAGGCATACCTTCCAACTAATTACAGTTTCTCATGTAGCCTGCACAGAGGATCTAGGAACTTTAATTAGGACCATAAGAACTAGAAGAGCTGCTTGGTTGTGTAGCCAGACCCTTCTTGTTGCACAACAACAATTAATGAACCTCATTTCAGAGGATTTTGGCTCCAGCTAAGCCTATGTGAAGGCATACCAGCAGCCCTCATCACACAGTTAAGAGACTTCATTCTGATTTCTAGCCTGAGCTTGTTCACAGCTGGTTTATATCCATTTTCCTTTGCAACAGTGATATCAATTTTCTTTAATAGTTCTTTTTTCCCTAATGTTAAATCTTTCATTTCCTATGATATAAGTGCATAGAGAAACATGCTCTCTTTGTGTTGCTTTTCTTTGGTTTACTAAACTAGGATACTTACTTTCAGCACTCTATTTCAACTTGAGTACACCATTGCAGACTGAGCGTCATCGGAAATATAGACTGCATTCTGTATGAGTCACAGTAGGAGCAGGTCCAACAGCATTAATAATTTCCTATCACAGTCTATAGTTCAGCTACGTCCTAGTTTCATTATCACATTGGTGACTTACAGTCATCCTGTTTTACTCCATACAGAGGTGTACCTCTCTTCTCCTTCACATTCGCAGCCTCACATAGAAATTCTCATCCTTGCTCCCTAAGTGAAACTGCCCTTGGTATTCCTTTCCTTGGTATTTCTTTCTTTCCCCTAGACCTCAAGTTTATAAGTGGGTTTTTTTTCTAGTACAATAGCCAGATTTACAGGAATACCAAAATGTATTCCTATGGAATCATGTCACAAGAAATCTTCAGTAAGATACCTCACCTCTTTTTTGCAGTGGTAATTTCAAACAAACAAGCAAACCCCTGCGTAAGACCAATCAAAAAAAATTAAACTTGAGTAAATTCCACAAAAAACTGTCTTACAGTTTCATACTTTATTTTGTCCTTTCCTTACGCACACAGTAACTGTTCTACCCCTTATATGATTAATAAATTAATTTAGGCCTAAAGCAAGGAAAAAACCAGTCGTCCATCATGTTTGGTTGAAGCAAGGATTCGAAGCATAAGGGAACTGCTTTTCTAGTCTGTCCAGGAAGTGTTTGAGCAGACTCAACATGGCTGAAGCTGATCATTATTACTTGTATTTGCCTTTCTAATCTTTATTAGCAAAGTGCACTCCAGGGTTTGGGTTTTTTTGCCTGGTCAGGAGACTGACAGCACATTTTATAGTCCTTTAGATTCTGTTTTGTGGAACTGCAAGTGTTATGAATTGATTTTGCTATTTTTAATTTTTTACATACAAGTGATATAAAACCTTTAAGGAAAAAGCTAATTACTCCTAACAATATTACTTACACAAAGTATTTTCTCAAGTATTACCTTAGGCTTTCACAAAATCTAGCAAAAATGTAAAGATTTATTGAAAAACCTCAGAGATATAAAATATTGTACTTGATCTTGGCCATATTTTTCCTAAGCAAGGCAGAAAGTCCTTTATATTTAACTTGTTCAGATGAACTGGTTTGAGTTTGGTTTTATCCAGCTCAAGAAAGCTTTCTTTGTCACATACGTAATGATCACCATTCACAAAGAGTACAGCATTGTAATGAGCTCATTAAACAGGAGATTTTAGGTCGCTGCTCTTTGTAGGTGAACAATTAACAAAATATGTTAGCAATTAAAAATGCAACCAACATACAGGTCAAGGTTCCCAGCTGATAGGTCATAAAATAACAAGATAGCCCCAAGTCAAATTCAAGGAAGTGTGTGAGTAAGCAACTATTACCTCTGTAAGCACTTAGAACATAATGAAGTTTAAAAAGTCAGGTACAGTTTATCATAATTATGCCAAATAGCTCTTTTTTGAAGAAGCGGTCCCACTGCACTACAAGTGTGGTGGCATTTGGGCCTTATGGAACTGAACGGCACTGAAAGAAAAATGGGAACAGTCAAAAATAATGTTTCAAAATGAGAGCAAAGTACGCATTTGAAACTCCTTGAAGTATAGTAGAGGATATAAAACAGGACAGCAAAAGTATCATAAAACTGCTCAATTTCCTATGCAAAGGTATTAGAAGTAAGTTTGAAAGACATGTGTTCTTGCTCAAATTAATATTGCCCACAGATCGAACTCAGTTAAGAGTTACTATGAGGTTTTTGTATTTAGAATGCTCTCAGTCCCTGATAATCCATGCTGAATGCAAATATAGAGAACCACAACTGAAGGGTATTGCATCTTAAAGCTACTCTGCATACAAAAGAATAACAATAGTATGCTTCGGTCATAACCTCTTCCAAGTCAATGTTAAAGGGTCAGCAATAAGTGTAAGTAGAACTAGCAGTAATTTTCTTATCACTAAGTTAGTTTGGACTAAAATGATTGCCTGAGGTCTAAAAATCCATCTGATTTTACAGTATAAATTAAAAGTAATTTGGAAGCTTGAAAACAAGGTAAAATTTACTTTCTATTACTGGTATACATTACAACTGCTTCATCTTTAAAATCTTAAAAAATTCACTGAAATTTACTGACAGATAGTGAGAACAATTGTTTATTTTTAAAATATCAAACTATTTTCCAATAACATGGAGAGAGCTGATTTAAGTAAAGAAATGCCAAGAAATGCTCAGTTAACTCATTTCACACTGAATTTTAGATATCTTTTTTCCTTTCAACCTTCGCTTTGGTATGATAAATGAATCAAAACAGATGTCTCCCTTTGGAATGTTTTGGCTTTTGCTCATACAGCTAAAAACGCAAAGAAATGGATTACTAGTAATATATGGGAACAGTTTTTCGTGAGTTAGGATAAATTGCATACAAAATTACTAAAGGCTGAACACCAAACAGAGTCAGGTCTTCTCCTTGCTTCAGGTCCACTGTACAAAGAAGAAAAAGATGAAAAGGAAATAATACAATGAATGCCAATAGGAGGTTCAAACTCTGAAAGTCTCCTTCTCCTTCCTGTTCTTCTGCAGTACCGCTTCTTGAGGGCACAGTAAGGGTTGCTGGCTGTTAGAAGGGGCATGAGGGACATAATTAAAGCCTAAGGGCTAGGGCAAATAGCTGTGAAGTCTGCTCCAAGTCATGGGGTAGGAAAGCACTTTTTTTCCAAACCTTGGTTGACTGCCTTGCTTCCCCCCCCCCTTATGTTTTACCCTGGCAAGACTTTAATTAGTGCAACTGGAATAGCATGGAATTACAGTGGAAGTATCCCTATTACAGCAGTAAACTAAATAAGCACTAGGGTATTCGTATTTAGCAGTGATGCCCACAGACAAAAAAAAAAAATAAATAAAAAAAAATCATATATGTGGAGTAGCTCATGCTTAAAACTGAAAACAAACCTCATTTGAGAGAAAACAAG
The DNA here is from genome assembly GCA_013400055.1 of Nycticryphes semicollaris. NCBI lineage: Eukaryota > Metazoa > Chordata > Aves > Charadriiformes > Rostratulidae > Nycticryphes > Nycticryphes semicollaris. The sequence goes on from VXBJ01001070.1 coordinate 158,789, forward strand.
ATTCCACTGAAAGTGAATACTACTCTGCACCCTGCAAGGTTTTAAATTTTGCCAGTGGTTTTTTTGAGGAAAGGCTCGAGCAGCTTGATAAGGGACTGTTTCATGATGGATTACAACTTTTGTACGTAATTTCAGAAACTCGAGTATGTTTACAATTTCTAGGAATATGATAATCGCAGATTTTCTAGATGAGATTATTTTTCACTAAAAAGTTAGAAACACTTCTAAGATAAACATTCCCTATTGCCAAAGGTGTCCAGAATGACAACAGATAATGGCTAGAGTCTATTCCCAAGATTTTTACAGGGCTTTGGAAGCTCCTCAGTGAAGGATTTGGGATTCCAAAGCTTTTTCAGAAAACAGAGATGCAAGCAGAAACTTTTTTGTCTCTAAGAATGCTGCTGAAATCACTTTTCACTCCCCTGTTTCTCCATATACAATTCCCTTCGTGGAGTTTTAGTTACCAACAGAATGGCTCTTTTAATATCAGTCATGCTAGTCAGGAATAACATGGTAAGGAACTGAGCAAGGTGATATGTTGGAAAGAAACAGGCAAGGATTCTCACGTTACCATACTTGCACACTACTCAGTCTATTTCTTCCACAAAAAAAAGTTAAGAAAGCACCATTTTCACCAATCAAACCTGGGAGTTTCTGGCTTAGGCAACAGAGAGAAGACATGACATACTTCTTTACTGTATGCCCATGAAGAAGTAGTTTACCTCAGGAATTCAGGTATGTGGTTTATTTTTCCACAGATTTAAGATGAGCAAAATGGAGTGTAATTTTTACCACTCTAATTTTTTTCTTGCAAATGTATTTGAGGTACTGCCGTCATTCAATGGGCTTTAACATGGCTTTTCATTTTTGTCCTTACAGCTTTTCTAATTAATGCATTAACTTTCATACCTTCGTTCTCTCATTTGAGAGATGAAGTACCCAATGATAACAGCAGGAAGAACGGTGGTTTAAGTAATGTCCTCATACTGCAAGAAGCAGTACATGGAAAATAGGTTTGATGTTTCAAAATGGGGTGGGATAGTGATGATGAAACAGCTGTTTTTTCAGTTATGGCTTTGTGTTTTGAAGTGCATGCAGAAGGAAAATGAGAAAGGTTAGCATGCAAAAGGAAGTTCAAAGGACATTAGTTTAAACTGATTTTCCACAGTGAAGAAAGAAGAAAGAGAAAAAAAGTCAACTGGTTAAAGCTGTATTTGACAGCTCACTTTTAGTGACTGACAATGACTGCTTTTTCAAAAAGGAGGGTAGACACCAGACACAAATCTTTTCCAAACTAAAAAACAACATCCCACAATGTCATACACATTGACTAAATATGATACACAGTACAAAGTCATGTCAACATAAGATTCTTTGCATTATATAGGAAAATGTCCCTTATATAGTCAGATCCCTTTGGACAAGGGATAAAGATTTTGCATGCATTCCTAAAAAGATCGGTGCAAAAATTCATTTTTAGAGAGTAGTAAGAATTTAGTATGAGTCAAATGTTATACCTAGTATATGCACAGTAGTGCCTCTTTTTGTGTTCTACTGTCACATACATGTGAATTAAAGTTCAGTAGAATCGTAGAATAGCTGGGGTTGCCAAAGAATGCAGAGCTTTACCTCAGATGCTGTGGTTTAGGCGCTACAGCATGAACGCTACTGTTGGCTGGAGTATACCACTTCACTTGACTTTAATCATAACACATTTATTAGGTGAGGGCATATAGACCAGATGCCGATCTTCAACACATTGAGATCCTTCATTATGTGACAGGGAAGACCGGCTACACCAGGCAGTAAGAGGAAAATACAGCTACACACACTCTTCCTTGCCTTTGGGTAGGTCTTTCCTGACACAGGAGCTTCAATAACCCTTACACAAGCTGAGTTTCTACTACAGGGGCGGGTTTATCTTGGACTGGTTTTAATCTTTACTTCTAAATCACAATAAACAGAAGGAAACTTCACACTTCCTCCTGCTGTTTTCACATCCTCATACTTTCAAACACCAAACAGCATTATTTCAAGTGAACATGCCTTGAAAACTATGTTTTTAGTAAAGTCAACCATGTTGCATTTCTGAAGAATTAAGATGCTGTATTAAGGGCTTAAAAAGAATATTTTTTTCTCAAAGCAAAAAGCTCAGCTTTTCACTTAATTACTGTTTCCTTCAGTACAAGTATTCAAGACAGGAAAACAAGACATACTTTTGGTTACTGAAATGCTAGGGAACATAAGGTTACTAGTCATATTAATTTATTATGTACTAATGAATTGCTGCTCCTCTTAACTCCACGACAAATGTGGCAGGCCTTTTTTTTAGATTCCTATGAAGTGTAATAACCTCATCCTCAGATCAGAGAATGTCTGAAAATTTATTGAATTGACTTGATTGTGTGGGGTGAAAAGTAATTAGAAAGCATTTATCTTTCACCGACTCCAATGCCATACTTATCACATGGTGAATGGGAAAGCAAAAAAGTGTAATTTTCTGTGTTCTTTATTTCTAATACAAATTTTGGAAGAGTGCACTCCCTATTTTCTAAATATCAAGAAAATGTAACAAGGCCAGTTTTCTCTCTCCAGACACTTTTACTGCATAAGCAGTGTAAAGTTTTCACCAGTACACAACACAAATTGCAGGCTCTGCTACGGATACTACATAACCACTTAGATAACGTGCCTGAATGAGCCACCACCTGCCTTGCTTTACAACCTATATTTCGTTCTTGTCTCAAATCACAAGACTTTGCTACATGAGAGACTGTGGAACACAGAAGGAAAAAGAAAAAAAAAAAGGTATATAATAAAATAAAAAAGCACTTCAGACTCTGCAAGTGTGGATGGCTGCATCATACCTTTTTTTAAAAACAAACCTGTTAGATATAATCACATACAGATCAGTAACAATGCAGCAACTGGCAGATACATAATCCAACTTTAAAAAGCCCAGCTAAAATGAAGATTTTTAGGATTATGGGGAGCAGATAGAAAGGTGGCTGCCTGATTTGAACAATGGTGTAACATTGAAGAGAACAAAGTGATGCCAACTATTCCTCTCGGCTAGGAAATGCCTTGCCAGTGGGGAAAAAAACCCAAGCCTTGCTATGCATGTTCTCTTCACACCCCTAACTGGTAAAGTTCTTTAAGACAAACTGTACTCCACAGGACAACATGCAGAGTCACTGGATGAGTCCCCCTGAGGACAGATTGCCCAAGAGACAAAGCTAGCCTCTTGAAGCTCTATAGACCAAAGTCTAAAAAATCTTACCTTGCTAAGTCATGGTAAGAGATTATGACTAATGGGCATATTGATAGAATCTGCCAGGCAGTAGTGTATGATGAAATCCTTTCAATGAATGGAAGATATGTTAACAGAAAACTTCTGACAATAGTCAAATATTTATCTTCTTTATGACAATAAAAGAAATTTAAAAAAAAAAAATACATTCATTTATTAGACACTGAATGTAAATATGTACATTCTTTCTGCTTTTTTCCCTCACAATCTAATTACATTATTTTGGTGCAACACACATGATAGCACTCTCATAGTGTACATCCTGCCCTTTCTCTCACAGTACTTTCTATCCTACTTTTTTTCATTATTGATCAGTGCACTGTTCAACACAAAACTGTTCTTTTTTTCTTTTTTTAATGTAGACTATCTTTCTCAACTTGTTAGACTAGAAAGATTGTGCACGCAACTTAAATTCATTGTTTCCCTATAAAAATGTCTATGATTGCTTTTCCGCACCGCATCTATGGTAACAAGTATCAAAGAAACAGAATAAACACAGTATTTATGGAATATTTCTACTGAGAAAAAGCACACACTATCCTCCACTAATGATTACCAATGGCAACTAATCTAAACAGACAACCTGGTTTAAATATCTTCATCTACTTCATCTACACTCCAGTAATGCACCTTGACAAAACAGCAGTTCAATAGTCGAAATGACCTCCTATCCAGAGCCAGAGCTTGCCAGGTTTTTGTGAAATGAAATGAAGATAGGAGACAAATGAGTACCGTATTAGGAAGTTATAGGAGACCACCATGGCCATAGCTACCATGGACTTCGAAATCTCCTGATCCTTCCTGTAGGAGAGGAAAGAACTGTCATGATGGACTATCTGCCCACATTGTTTGGTCTGACTTCCTTTTCTTTGTTTGTTTGGGTTGGTTTTTTATCTTTTTGGCTTTGCTTTGAGGTTCTTTTTTTAGGGCAACAAAAGCAGCCTTCATAAGAAAATTCCACTAGAACTGGGAAAACTGAGATAGGATTCCAAAGTACCAGTGCTGAAATTCAGGTAAGTGAAAGACCCAGAAGTAATATCTACCTAATACAGAGGCCGACTACAGAAGTGTGCTTTCTGGCATACAGTTGTGGGCAGAAGAGAGATTTGTAGGAAACAGATCTGCCATCCTGTTCCGCAGGGAACACTACAACCACCACCTCCAGGTTTATACATATTCTTGCTGAATCAGCTGGCTATTGCTTGAGCGCGGTACTACCAGTTAACAGATCTCACTGCACATTCCCAACACGTAATACTACTCACTAGAATATCAGTTCATCCTGGAGAATAGATCCATAATAGATGGAACTCATACTGTATCAGCTAAGAGAAGGCATAAGAGTGGGGAACAAACAAGTGAAAGCCATTTGGATGAGAAAATTGAAACCATTCTGATCAAAAAGCACCTAGGTTAGAGGAGAGTTGAACTTACGCTAGTACTTTGTCGTTCATTTCTTTAATTAATTATGGCATGACCATTGTGGCCACCATGTATTCTCCTCTCCTCAGTATATTAACATGCAATTTTGCTCCAGTTAATAAAAACAGCATGCAGAAGTGTTGCTTTCTTTGACCAGGTAGGACATGGATAAAGTTCCATCCACACATAAACACCGTTGATCCAAAGACCAGGATTCACAAGACCAACTGATAGAACAACTAATTCTAGAAAACATTTCCAGGCACAGGAAGGACAATAAACCCCTCAGGAGTAGTCAGCATGGCTACATGAAAAGGAAGTCATCCTTGACCCACACCGGTAAACTTACATGATTAATTGACAGGCCTGGTAGATGAGGGGAGAGCAGTGGCTAGTGTCTACTGGGCCTTCAGTAAGGAGTTTGACACTGTCTCCTATAAGAGACTCATAGCCCCTCAAGCTGTTACCACAGGAGCTGGGCAAGCAGACAGAAAAGTAGATTTAAAACTGGCTAAATGGCCAGGCCTTGAGGGTGGTGATCAAGGGTGCAAAGTCTAATTGGAGGCTGGTAACCAGTGCTGTAATCCAGAGGCTTTCCAATGACACAAAGGTTGGGAGAAGTTGCTGATAGGCCAGAGGGTCATGCTGCCATCCAAAGGAAACTCAACAGGCTGAAGAAATGGGCTGACAGGAACTTCGGGAAGCTCTGCAAGGAGAAGTGCAAACTCCCACACCAAGCAAGGAACAAAACCATGCTGGGGGCCACCCAGGTGGAAAACAGCTTGGCAGAAAAGGACCTGGGGGTCCTAGTAGACACCAAGTTGAACATGAGCTATCAATGTGCCCTGGCAGCAAAGAAGGCTACTGGTATCCTGGGCTGAATTAAGCAAAGTATTGCCAAGCAGGCTGCAAGTGGTGCTCCTTCCCCTCTACTCAGCACTGGTGAGGACAAACTTGGAGTATTGTGTCCAGTTCTGGGCTCCTCCATTCCAGAGAGAGACATGGGCATACCGAACAGAGTCTAGTGAAGTGCCAGGAAGATGATTAAGGAACTGGAACATCTCATGTATGAGAGCTGGGACTGTTTAACCTGGAGAATAGAAGGCTCTGGAGGGAATCTCATCAGTGTGTATAAACATCTGATGGGAGTCTGCAAAAAGGAGAGAGGCAAGCTCTTTTCAGTGATGCCCAGTGACAGAAACAGAGGCAATACATCATAAACTGAAACACAGGAGGTTCCTTCTGAACATCAGGAAACACTTTTTCACTGTGAAGGTGGCTGAGCACTGGCACAGGTTACATAGAAGTGTTGTGGAGTCCCCACTTGGAGATATTAAAAAGCTGTCTGGGCATGATCCTGGGCAACCAGCTCTAGGTGGCTCTCATTGAGCTGGCACGTTGGACCAGATAATCTCCAGAGGTCACTTCAAACCTCAACCATTCTGTGATATTTTGGCTCTGTGAACTCTATAGGGGACCCAGTGTCCAGCAAGATATCAAAGGTATGCCTGTGTTACAAGACATCATGTGTGTATTCTTGTGTTCTTTCTCCATAGGCATCAGCTAGTTACATCACAGGAGCAGTGTATCACTGACTTAAGCCTTAAACACAGTCACTTGTCACTGACTGACCCCATTTGAAATATCCATTTTCCTCACTTCACTACTGTCCCAAAGTCATCCCTAGAGCTAAGTAGCATGGAATAGCTGAGAGCTATTTCAGTGGAAAATTTGGCAACTTACTTCAAAGCAAGCCCTATAGTAGTTTAAACTTCACGCTACGCATTGGAACAGAAGAGCCAGCATTCAAACACAGTTTCCTTCACTCTGGCATGAATATTGTAACCACTTAAACCACCAAATTACATTTATTAAATGAATTTGTCAAGCATGTGTCTAAGCTGTCAAGAGCTGAAAACCTACATCCAGATATTTATCAATCCTGCTATTCTACTGGATTAGAAGGATTGTAACAACTCCATACTACAACTGTATGTAATTTATATATTTTCACATAACTATACCTCTGGTACAACTGTTAGTAATGATGAATTTACACTGACATAAAGCCATCTTATATCAACCTATGTTATCTAGTCCCTGGAATACTATTATACCATCAAATCAATATACCAGTATTCATATTAATAAAGGAGTTAAAATGTTTTAACTATGACAAAAGAGTTACCATGAAATCAGTTTAATGTTTAGACAAGTCCCTCCAACAGTTTACAACCTGTTTGCACCTGTGAGATTTTCATTGTGAAATCTTACCAGCTCACTAACCTTTACAGGTTTCAGAATTATTTAATATTTTGCCTGAACGCTTCCACGTTCTAGTTTTAAAAAAACTAACTGAAACAGAGAAAATGATAATGAAATGTTTTTGAAAATCAGTATACAATCTACTTTCTTGGTGTCTGACTACTGCTATTTTAACATTTGGGGATGACAAAAGGCTGAGGCATTTCTTTCTTTCCATAGATAAAAGCAGAAGAACTCACGTAGGTACATATTAGTGAATGCAGAATGCCTTCTTCTGCTTTCAGTTATTGAAAGGAGAAAACTCTCCAGATCCATCTGTTTAAAAACCCTGCACAGGCCTTTCAGAATATCTTCCAGTTTTCTTCTGCCATGAATAAACATTAAATATTTGTGCCTTAATGAAGTGTTTCCACTTGAGGTCTTGCATTCCCTCTTGGTCGACACTTCCTTGTCAGCCTGTAGTTTCAGTATTTATGACTTCACAGTGCTTTATATAGCAGCCAATGGGGTATCAAGTCATTCCTTTCACAGGAGGGAATATTCTGTAAGGTGTTCTACAAAAGGAATCGAAATATTACAATACAATCAATCAGCTATGCTCTGCAGTTTACCAAGACTGTTTTAATGGTCTGTAATTTTAAATGAGTGCCACTTGTTAGCAAGTTGAAGAATAATTAAAGCCCCTAGTTCTTTGCGACATTAGTTTAACTGCACTACTGCAGAGAGATGAGAAAAATCAGACAATTTCCTAGAAGAGCAAAAACAATATTCAGATAAGAAATATTCTCCTATCCTACAACTTTGGACTCAACACTTAAGAATACAACAAACAATACATAAAGTACACAAGAACTGAGCGATCCATTACCCTACAACTTCAGAGCAATTAACAGGTGGTGAATAGAGTGGGAAAGAAGTCTTGTAGTTGAAACAAAAACATTTCTTTAAGCAAGTTGGTGACGAAACTGACTTTTGATAGCCACTTCTGGTGGTGCTTCCCTGCTAAGCATCTCTAACATGCAAAGTTCCCCTAAAACAAAGGGGACCTACCTCACAAGGGCTTTCACTTGAACAGCCTGCTACACCTGAAAAGGTCTGCTGCTTGCACTTACTCCTTGCAGGCCTGTGGGCTGCTGCATTTACCACAAGAGAGAATTACAGTCACTTCGGGGGCCCTTACTAATAAGTGGCTTTAGCTCTGAAGACTGTAAATCAATGGTTTCAACAACCCTAAGAGTACAGTATTAAAAGGATTCCATTGTTCTGCAGAGAACGCTGAGCACTTTGCACACAGGTGCCTGAAAGTAATTGATGGCAGAGATCCTTTCTTAGGTATGCATGCCTGAACTGTATTCAATTCAGGGCCATTCTCAAAATGCCATTGTTTTCTTATGTAATTCACACAACTTGCCATTGTACTTTGGCTATTCGTCAAGGGATGTAATCTGAATCTTGTCGAATTACTCTGTCCTGGTATCTTCTTCCCTACTCTAAATAATTAAGACTTGAGACTTGCAAGACTTGGAGAGGGAGGGGGGAGGGCAGGAAGAGATGTGTGTTTCAGGGAGGCAGGAAGGATGGGGAAAAGGATAAGTAAGGTATAGGAGTAAAATGGAAAAAAAATGGGGAAATAGGCATCCATTTACAGCTCATAAATTTAACAAAGACATGGCTTACACAGTTGTTCCTAGGACTGGAAAACGCTAAGCTATTATTCTGTGTTATAAATGTTCTTATCAGCTCCCTGAAACGTTGCATACAAAAGGTAATTCCTTAGAAGGCAGAGGTTTTACAGTTCTTACCCATTCCTAGCTCACAGGTATTCTAAACAGCATTTTGCAAGAGGAAATACAGATTCTTAATAAAACGAAGACACCCCGGTTATATAACATAGTTGCCAGAACAAATCTGTAGCATTTCTATGTAATTGCTTTTAAGATCAATAATAAAAGGCTATACCCGATAAGGAAACACATAGACCTCCCTTATAAATATGCCAACCTATTCCAGCTTTTACTGAGTTCACAATAAAAGACACATTTTTAACTCGTCTTGTTCAGGATACGGGAATAGTTAGCCAAGTCCAGACTTCCTAGTCACAATGCAAAGTCCTTTTTCATATTATCACTTTTTAATGAAAACAGCTTTTAAAAAGCACTAGAATTGTGACAAGGCTGGTAGTTTAAGCTTAGCAGGGTAAGCTCACCATTTGAGTCTCTGACTCCATTTTCAGTTAAATACTTCCAATAAAAGTTCTGCTAAACATCCTTCAACATTTCCTCCTACAGCTGTTATTTACTGAAGAATTGCCAGTAGAAGAGCTATTCTCACATTTTCTGCTTTTATTAAAACAATAAAAACTAAATCACTTTCTCTAGGCAATTGACACTTCACTAGTGCTAAAATGCTAGGAGGAAAAACTTGGGAGTCAAACGGGCTTTTGTTTTGACAGTTTGCTTTGGAGGGAGGGGTATTGATTTCTTCAAAGAAAATATTGCCCCAGGAGTCTAAATTGGATGGGTTGTTAGACCTGCATTTCACAGTTCCTTCCCGAGCCCATCCCTAACATGCTTAAAATTCTCCACAGCAATTGTTTGTGTTAACAAAATATTCTGAAGGGCTCCTTTCTCAGAGTAGCTTGAGACAACAGGAAGGGGGCCTGGGCATGCAGAAACTAGAGCATTTTTAGGAACCCATATCTCTGTAAGTTTAGAGATAGAGTGTGATTTACAGCTCAGGTCCTCCTGGGGTCTCAAGAGCTGATGGACTCAACAGGTCCATGTGACACAGTATCTCTTTGAGATATCACTAGGCCAGCCTGCTCCTAAGTGTTTGTTCGTTGTTATTGAATCACTTCTTCCCCCTCCTCCAGAACAGTGTGGCATTGCTGAAAAACGGATTTACCAACAACCGTGGATTCAAATTTCACTCCCACTTTTAAATTTCTAATATAAAAGCCTTTAGAATTTGTGTGCAACTACACAGACATGGGGAAAAAAAAAGGCTTTTGTGACATTCAGCATAAACTATACCAACAAAAACAGTTGGCAAGTGGTTTGACTCCCAGATAATGAAAAGGCTATGTACCTTTCCTCATTCCTGGTCATAGTCACTCAATCTCCCACCATTTCTTTCTTACAGTAGTTTATCTGCTCCACATTGAACAAGTTCAGGGGGCTAAACAGACAGAAAGACTGCTCTTGTAGAAGTCTCTTTTTCTTTATTTTGGAACAAGCAATTAAATACCCTTCTGGAAAAAAAATGTTATAGTACACAGAAGGATTTAAACCACTATTAGGAATATGACAAGTGCCCCAACAGCCAATGAAAATATAAATACAATCTCTCCTTGTCTCCTAGGAGAATAGAAGCATGGAGTGGATACCCTCCAAGTAAAAAGCAGACTTTTTTTTTTTTTTTTCAATAAACAAACTATCAGAAACATCCTCAGAAAACTCGTATATGACTTTCAGAGGTTAAACTATTTCTTTCTGAAATATCATTCCTTTCCTTCTACCAGTTCCCAATGTTGTTTCCTGATCTCCCTCCTACTTCTGGCTTTCTCTGTAGCAGACTTTCCTGAAGTTGCTTGTATCTTCTACGTGTGTGTTTATTAAAAGGTTATTTTCAAGATTTGATCCATTAAAGACATATAAAGAAGAAGGAGAGAATGTGACGAAGTGAATTTAGAAAGCATGTGCAAGGCTGGTCAGTGCACATGTGTCTTAAATTAGAACTATAGTGTGCCAAGTATGTTGATTAAAATGTTACATCCTTTATCAGCATAGTTACTGTAGGAAATTGCCTAATCTATAACTACATATACATACATGTATGTATACGTTTGGGTTTTTTTCACTGGTATTGCTTGTTTCATCCGGAGAACTTAGGCACCAGGAAGTGGACACCTGAACTCCACTGGGAGGGTTCTCTGCTATACCTCCTGTACCTTCTTCATGCAGATAAGATGTTTTTCTGGCTTAGCTTTACAAATGTAAGTAGTTTATTGGCCTATCCCATAAGGATACTTATTTGTAGTGATAAGAGAGCCTATCAAAAGAGGAAATAAAGATCATTAGGCAAAGTGGAACACTGTGTACCTTAGAATGAAGAGTTGGAACATTTCAAATGAAGAGGATCAAAAATCATATCAATTATAGTATGTAATTACAGTACACCAAGATGCATCAGAAGTTTCACAGTAGACACAAATCAATGTATTTCCTATAGTGCATGAAAGCTAACTGTAATGAAGATTCTTCCACAGTTTCACTTGTATCAATTCTTAGACTTCCCCAAAAGATATAAGAATTCTTCACATCAAAATAATAAAAATAAAATACCAGTTTCCTTCCCATAAAGCCCAAAAGATGAGGCACTTCTTCATGTTTTAGGGATTCTTATAAGATTTCACATACAGTAATTCACGTTGCAGAATACTTTGTCATTCTGAATGTACACAATAAAAACATCATCCCAGAAAATCCACAAGAATCTCCTATTAAATACACATTTCCCCAAGCCATATAACATCACGAACTAAAATGTAAAGAAGAAAAAAAAAAAAAACAAACAAACAAACAAACACAAACCCACAACATAAAAACCCAAGCAAACAAAAAAACCCACCACAATCCTAAGGTTATTCTAACACAAGAGAACGCAAAGTGTTCTCATACACTTTTCATCACCAGCTACCAACTGCAATTCCCAGAACATCCTTTGCTAACCCAGTTGCTTATCATCCACCAGTAAAATAGCTCTCCCAATCTCTGTAACCACGGGGAGTGAGCTTACATGTATAAGAGCAGCTCCTCCCTTGCTGAAAAAACCCACAGCAAAACCAGCATTTTGACTCAACTACCTTTGCTCTCCTTTAGGTAATAAACCAAGAGACACAAGGGCAGATGTTCTATATTTTCTTCCTCAGTTCTTTTGTCTGCTTTTTGAATGTATAAAACTTACTTGATCTAGTGTAAGATTTTTGCCATTCAAAATCTTCTGAGAGATTTCCAGCCTACATTCCAGAACCCTTGACACACCAAGGCAGCTGAAAAGATGACAAGCTGTTTTTTTGGACTGTTTTTTTTTTTTTTTNTCCCTTCTCATTGACTTACATTAACACCTTAATGCTTTCTTCATTAATAAACTGTTGAACAGTGTGTTCAACACTGCTTTTCTATATTTTATTTGTGACTGGTGGGGAAGCATTGATAGGCTCTCAGTGGAATGCAGAAGTTGTCCATTGCTTCTTCAGAGACAATGTCCAGAGTTGTATAGGGTTGCAATTACAAATGTGAAGAGAGAAAAGAACAAAGCTTGGGAGTTTGAGGGAAGAAAAATGATGGAGTTGATGATAGATACTATCTACTGATAAGTAACATGCTCTGTGCTGCTGGGAAAGAAGTGCAAAGAATTTAACAACAGAACCAGTAACATTCAGCTCCTGACCTCCACTAATGATTAGTGCGTTATCAAGAATTTATACTGAGGGCTTCATAGTAAAATGACTCATCTTAATCCAAACTAATCTTCATCCTGGCCATTGCAATTTAAACACAGGACAATCTAACTGTCCTGTTAACTTCATTGGTTTTCTGACACAGCACTGATAAAGATTGTGCAGCGCTAATATTGCTCTGTACAAGTGTGGCACATGTACAAACCAGCAAAAGCTTAATAAGACAGAGGGCAAATGCTTATTTAGATGAGTATCTCAGAAAGAAGGTTCAAATGAGCAACCTGTGCATTAGTTAGCACAATTTTACAGGGACTCAACATCATCACTGTTTTTTTCTGTATATTGTTTCCCCAGCTTTCTACTTTATATAATCTACCAATAAAAGTCAATTACAACGAAACTGTATTTCTATGTAATCTAGGTAATGCAGCAACCATCTGAACATGAACTATTTGCAAGGTTTAGTCCAATAGCAATTCAGATAAAGATATTTAGTTATGTATCTATGGTTAAGCAAGTAAAACCATCACTGAAAAATGCTTTACGGTATCACTTGTACTTAAGCAAATAAAATACATTCCAATAAAACAGTGACTCTTCTAGTTCAAACAGTTATTAATATAAAATCACTTTTGACAAAGTCACAAAGTTCAGAACACAAAAGTTAGAGCATCACATAAACTACACTAAAGATAGACTAAGTCCTTGCTTTTCACTGATTCCATTTTTTTTGAAGAAAATTCCATATGCTCTAGAGCTTGTATTTTTTCAGCTGCATGGGATGGTGTGATAATACGTATTACCTTTCTCTATGAACTATGCTCTTTCACTAATTCAGCAATGCACTGCAAAGCCCAGAATGCTACGGTCATACATGTGGTTAACAGTGTCTATTTATGAGGGTGCTAGCTCAAATAGCTCCTACTCAAAACCAGGACAATAGCGTATCATAAACTGGAATAGGTATTGTATAAGCAATAAAGCCTCATTTCCGTTTCGCTTCCGCAAAAAGCTTTTCCTGGGAGCAACAGCAATGCAAGGTCTCAAGGAAGCGTGAGGCTACGCAAGGAATCAGATGCAAAAGTCACAGTCCTAAGGCACTGAAGATGAACCAGGTAACCCACTGGGGCAGGTGAACATCACACTGCTAAGAACCGTGTAGGGCAGTATTATGAAATCAGGACAGAGTACAGTAAACCCCCTGAAAATGGGTCAGCGAACTCATCATAAGCTTTCTTCATTTACGTTGGGTGGGAGAAGGGGAAGGGGGAAGGGAAAGGGAGAGGGCACGTATTAATATGTAACTCCAAACTCACCGATTTTGGCCAAGCTGGCCACAAGTATCCAGAGAGTAATGATATAAGGGTCCTTGACGTGTTGCCATTTGAAAGAGACGATGGCAAAGCTTTGAGTCTGGTTGCTATTTATAGGGCTTTCCGAGCTTCTCTGTCCCAGCGCCGCTGGGAGAGCCATCAGCCCCAGAAGGAGCCCCACTCCAGATACCTGCCTCATCTCCAAGCCACACCGCAAAATCCTGCTTCCCCTTCCCGGAGAAATCCCGCCTCTTCAGAGGTCCTTGGGGGCGAGGTCCTTGTCCCTTCGGCAGAGGCGCGACCGAAGATTGCGGTCCGCGGGACAGCGGCGGCGAGGGTCCTATCCCGCCCACTGTCGCCACAGCCGCCCCGGCTGGCTCAGGCGCCGCTTTGCACAGGGTGGCCAAGGAGGGGTCAGGGGCTCTATGCCAAGGCAGATGCTTCGAGCTGGGGTCCTGGTGCTTGCCCGTACCTGCCTTTATCAGGCTGCTCCCCAAGGGCCGGAGGCGGAGCTTTCCTTGCCGCTCCCGCGGAGGCTGCAGCGCGGAGACGGCGATGCCCCCCCTGACTGAGCACCTTTCGGGACCGGCAGGGGAGCTCCGTTCCGCCGAGAGGATGTGTCTTACCGTCCTGGAGCAGCGCTGAGCGCCGGGGAGGTGGGACGAAGTGGCCTTGAGCTTGCTGGCACTAGGGGTCGAGGCTGGGGAGCTCCCGTGGGCATCGCCAAGGTGGGAGCCCCGGATCCGTGCTCGGATCGCAGCCGGATAAGGAGATCCACAAGTCTCCGTTCGGATGCTCAGCCTCCCTTCCCTCCTTCAAATCCGCCAAGCTAGCCGGCTGCTACAGAGGGAAGGCACTCTTGTCTGCTTTTCAGCCTGAAGTCGCGATAAGGAGGCAGCTCACAGAAGATAACGCAGATTTCTCAAACCGGCTTTTTCTTCTGTCCACCAGAGAGCACCTTTTTCCACGGTGCTCGGGGAAATGACACCTGCAGGCAAGGTTTGGCTTGCCACTTAGACTTCCTTGCAACTTTTGGTTAAGATGTGCTATTACAAGCTATTTAGCTATTAAAAACACTACCTGCCTTTTTTTTTTTTTTTCCCCTCCCAGTTATAATGTGAAACCTTTTAGAAGGTTCTCACCTTACCCCTAGAGCCTTCTTTCTTGCTGATAACATTTGCTGAATACCCTGGACAGACCACAACCCGGCCGGTTGTGTGTGGCAGGTAGCTAGGCCCATGATAGTAAAAGTCCCCCTGCAGTAAAAAGGCAGCAAAGCAGCACGTTTCCAGCACACAGATCGGAGTGCACCTTTTCACACACCACAGCAGCTCCTCTCCTCGCTGAGTGCTCTGAAGCAAACCAGCCGGCCACATGCACAGTCCCCTGCTTCTTCGACTTACTCTGGAAAAACACTTTGCTTTACTTGCATGACATTACCTTTTAGGTTTTATCAGGAGTTCAAAAATGAACATGGAAAAACCTCTCCTTCAAAGTTATTGGGAATTACAAGAAGTTACATTGATTATTCACTTGGGAGGAAAGTTAAGTACTTCTTCAAAGTCTAAGTGACCTGCACAGACACACTATAAATCAATTACCTGGGTAATTGAAACAATCAATTTGCAGAGATTGTCGCTGCTATAAAGGGTGTCTATCATTATTGTGTAATAATCTTACCTTAGCTAAGGAACTCAAGGAGCAAAGTTCTCTTGAGTTAGTGCACTGAAGATTCAGTTATTATTATTACCTCAAAAAAGGTGCAGGCCCTACACTGGAACGTCTTCTCTTCAAACAATGAAGCATCTTGGGGGTTTTTATTTCCCCTCCTTCCTTGTTACTTACGGGAAAGGAAATTATGGAGGAATGTTTTAAACTAGAAGCCAATCTGAGGATGAAATTGGCAATTCTTTTTAGGAAGCATGACACACAGCAAAACATTTTCTTTACATTTAGGGAACGCTGCAGACAATGACATGAACAGTATTTCAGTGTCTTAACAACTGTAATCTTATATTATTTTTATCTTTCCTTTGGAGCCTTACTTAGTCACCCAAATGTCCTTCAGAATTTGCTGCCAAATGTTTAAAGGGTCTACAAATGGCTCTGGCCAATGTGAGAGTAATGTTTTTGTGCATTGCCATTACAAAGAGAGAACTGCAGTGGGAACTAAGTAGCTGGTGATCACCTGTGTGAAGTGTGAATAGCGGGAGTTCCTACCTGTTAATGTCAGTTCCATTTGCTGATATATTAGGAGAAAATGAACTAGAGTTCTGCTGACAAGCTGTCAGCACGGGTTTTATTATCACGATTTATTCCAAGTGCTATCACATCGTAATTAAACATTTCAACTGCAGTTGAGAAAAGAGCACCACAACTTCCACCGTGTCCCCATCTTATATACGTGGTTCTTCCCAAACCTAGCTCCACAACATGATAACTGGGTTAGAAAGGAACCTTACTATTCAAAGTGTTGAAGCTAACCATGTTGTTAGAGCAAACTTACCAAGATCAAGAATACCTACAGCTCTGCTAGAAAAATGAGAAAGTCTTCTCCAGTGGATCTTTTCTACAGATAAGCAAAGGCTAACACTTCACTTGGAGGAGCTGCAGGCAAGATTATGCCTCTGATTGCCCTTAGGCAATGTTCTCCTCATGACAATTGTGAGGACAGCAACCAAGTCACAGGTCAGTTCTTAGTTTGCTGGTGGAGGTAAACCAGTATGTTGGAAGTACCATCTTAGCACGTTCAAGCTAATGTTGATATGCTCCTCAGTTTAAAGTATAATGCCCAGGAACCTACCTTAAAAAGATGTTGTGAGAATTTTCGAACTTGTAAAGATTTTTTTTTTTTTTAAGGCCTTGGTCCAAACTGCTTCAAAAGTACGTAATTTTGCTTGTCACATAATCTCAAACCAAGGTTTACAACACTCTTAAAAATGTCAACACTGTGTTTTTAACAATAACAAGTTAACAGCTCAAAGTTTATCTGTGACATTTGTCCTATCATCTGACTGCTTAGAGGAGGCTGGATAGCAAATGACTGTACACACTAGGGAATTCTTGTATAATTCATTAATATGCTAGAATGACACAGAGAGAACAGAGGAAGGAACTGGCAATCATTATGTGTGCTGCCAGGTACATGAATACATGCTAAACCAACAGTCCACTCAACAACATTTTAGCTTCTGGATACATGTAAAGAATTGTGTAAAAAGAATTAGTAGCATCTTATACACCCTTCACATGATCTCTGTCTTGTAAAGATTACTTCTTGGAGACTTTCTTAAATCTGAGGTAAAAGACAATTTCAGTTGAAAAAAACCCAAACCCAACAGATAAACTGAAATCTTTAAAATAATATTATCTTTTTCTAGAAAGCACACACAGCGTTTCAATTGTACTAACTTAGAGGCAGAGGGTGCAATTAACTTTCAATATTAGTGTTTAAAACAAATGTGAAATATTTATAGCCAGGGTGAAATTAAGAAGCACATTCCTGGGGAACCCAGAAGTTTCCTAAAGGTAAATAAATAAATCTAAGTAGCAAAGAATTGGCAAATGAACTGTGAAAAATCTCCTCATGCAACATAAACCATAATAAACCACTTCTTATCATTCCTGTCTTTCCTCAGGGAAATGCACTCTTTTTATATTAATGTCTATTAAGCGCATAAGCAGGTTAAGGTAAGATTTTGAAAGGAATATCGTTCCAGCATATATTTTTATGCCATAATTCCATCTGAACATATAGTTAAATACAACAGTGGTAGTTGTGAATGGCACTGTACAAATGTAACTGTATGATTTGGTGAAAATAATGATGAATGCAAAACTACAAAAATTTATATTGAATTTACTGGATTCAACACCTGTCATATTGCCAAACCCTCTCCAAGTGAAATGTGTGCAGCTGTGCAAGTTTATGGTGTAAGGACAAAATATGGCTGGACCAAGTCATGTTGCAGAACATTATGTACAGCACGATGAATATGACCCTCTGAAACTGGTTTGAGAAGCAATGTATTAATTCAGCCCACACACATTAACACATTACTACCAGTTTAAGTGTTTAAGTGAACAAAATGAAGACTAGGGTGAGGGTGTATGAATCAGAGACGTAGGTGAAAATGGATTTGGTGGGGAAGGAGCATGGCAGAGGAAATGAGATGGATTTTTTTATGACTCATTTCAAGACATGACTGGAATTAAGGATAGGAAGTGGAGGTTTTGGTTTTTTTCACAAGATCACTCATTTTTAGCCTCATGTCATTTTGAAAATGGCAGGCATTTCAGGCAGATTGTGAGATTTTTCTTGTTTTGTTGCTGATTGTTATATTGTTCTTAATGAATCCCCACATTTATGTTAGATTAACAGCCAATATTCTAAGAGTGGGAAGGTACAAGTGACAAACATTAACCCCACCAGCTAAGGATGCCCCCCTCCCCCCCTCCGTAAAGGATTATATCTGTGCAAGCTCTCAGTGAAAAGTGAATGGGACTGGGAAAGAAATTGTTACATAACATCAGACACCTAATACATTTTCTCATATTATGTTCAGAAAAAAGATGTACATTTATAAAATGCTACACTTATTAAAAGTCCCTCTTCTTTAAACTGCAATTTCAATGACTGTGTGTTAGGACTCTTCTGGTCTTGATACTAGTCAAAGATGACTGCAGAGATTTTCATCTGTGGCAGCCTGGATCTCCCACACTTTCCCTCTAGTATTGATCCCATTCCCGTTTCTGGCATCCTATTCCTATTTTGTTTCCCTATACTACTTGTCTCTGCACTCCATCCTTTTCATGCCTGTCTTCTGTCAATACTCATCAAAAATCTCAAATATTGAGACCTAAGGAACACTCAAAATGATATTTGTGTATGACATTTTGTCTCAGCGCTTACGACGTGACTCTCTGTCTCTCTGTCCCTGCAAATTCAGCTTTATCTTTTTTTCACCGCATATCCTTCAGATACTCACACTATCCTGACCAACACAAATGCATTTACTAGACTCAGGACACATCACTACTAATTTTCCTGGTCATAAGGGAGATTTTATTTGTTGATTTTTAAAAATCCGTTGTTATTTGGCTGTATGTTAAAAAGGCTGGGGGGAGACTATGTGGGAAACAATAACTACAGATTTTAGAGGTCAAATTAGGTTTAAAAAAGGGGGGGGGGGAATAAAATTGCATCTCTCTGAACTGTTTCTGTGTACAGGTATTTGGCTTTCTGTAGCTTAATCTGAGAGGGGAGGGAAAACAAACAGCTGAATTGCTTAGGGGAAAAACACAGGACCCTTAAACAATAAAGGCAGCTAAATAGCATAGTTTCAATTTCTAGCACAATAACTGTACATTTATTTCTCAGTTTTGTATCTAGGCTCCAATGCTTCTTGATCTTAAGTTTTGGCTGACGTATGGAGGGGGAATTTTTCCTTTTTCTGATTCTCCACATAGCATGCATTTCTCAGAGGTCAAATTGCCACGGTTCATGCCATGCCACGGTTCCTGCATCCCCTGCCCAAATTAATATGTGCCCAGTCACATTAAAAAGTCCATTTGGTTTCACTCAGAGTAGCTACTGGAGTAGAATTCAAGACGTCATCTCCAGAGCTCCACTTCTGGCAGACTCATAGGGCTTATTCAAAAGCACCTGTGACATCTGCAGGTGGAGACTCTCCCCCGATCCCCTCAAAACAAATGAGAGGAACAAGAGCGTCTCCTGTTCTCCCTGCCCTTCATAAAATACACATTGAGGTCTACATAGCTGGCAGCAGCCACTGTCCCGTAGAAATTCACACTTGTTTCTATTGGTAGGCCATGGGGTGGATAGAGGTGGCTTAACTGGTACTTGAAAACCCAGCAACCCAAAGCTTATTCCAACAGAAGGAGTGACCCTGCAGTCTGCCCAGCACCCAGTAACCTGTGGGGATGGACGTCATGGAGCCTCTCTGATCTGACAGTTCTTTAAAACTGCTCCTACCTTCAGGATGCCTCCTTTTGTCAAAAAGCCTGATCCAAGCCTCTCCATCATTAGACATAAAGGGTGTTTCATCTGAAATATTTTTAGAAGGCTATTGAGACTTTGAGGGGGTGAAAATTTGCCTTTTTTCTTTTTTTTTATCTAAATTGTGATAAAGAAAACAGCGAACCTTGGCTGATGTGCAACTACGATTGTGTAGTAATTAGCAGTTACTTTAAACTTAGATCAGGCAAACCAAATAAAGTTAATTCTGATACAAACAAAATCTACCAACACACTTTGCGGCTTAAGATGCTGAATATGGCAATTTGATCAACAAGACAGACATAAATTACAATAAGTGCTTCCACGTAGTTGATACATAGTTTAAAACCTGCAGATATTTGAGAATGATGCATTAGAAGTGGTGGAGAGTTTCACTGGATAATTCCTGCTCATTAAGATCAAAACATTTGACCAAAACATACATATTTTTATGAATCGTTCTTTAGGAAGTTTTCACTTGATCAGAATGGTAATCTTGGTCAAAGCCACAGAGGAAGGAAGAACTTCAGAGACAATGATAACATCAATAATCTGCCTAATACACTGTGAAGACATACTCTTGAATCTCATCTATTTCAGGTGAATGCCCTGGTATTGACAATAACTTAGAAAAAATTAATATGGTCCTAGTTTAATTTTGGTCTGCATTGATGCAAAAACAATTGTTGAAAGCTCATTTTTTGAAACAATAAAAAAGGTAAAATTAAAAACTGAAAAATTTCATCCTTTTTGGGCTTTTTTATTATTTTAGTTCACAAATCTTTCACTAACTGTGCTAGACATTACAATCAATTTGAAGAAGTCTGCATGTGGTATTTCAAATGTCAATTTAAATGGGATGCAGCACATGCTTCATAGTCAAGAGGAGTGGAGCGGAGTGGGATGAGAGATCGTCCTTTAGCTGCTGGTGTAAAAAAAGTACCAGAGATTCTCTGAAGTGGAAGAGCTTTCTATTTTGAATTGAGGGAATCTGAACTGAATTGCTGTTTATCTCACTGAAGTTCCAAAGGCCACAAGCTGCAGCATATACATGACACACACTTCCACATTACCAAAACAGCAGCCATAAACTGACTAAGATTAGTAAATGTACGTGTAAACAGGAAGAGGAACATTTTCTAAACCTGAAAAGCAATTTGACACTGTCATATTTGATAGTTAACTACATTAATCCGTTTTGATAAATTTCTGGCATCTGGAAGCCTAAATCAGAGTTATTATTACTGAATTTTCAATAATGCTTTTTAGAATCAACTAACGTATTGAAAAAATTAACTTTGTCATCACGGCCTTGAAGTGGAAACAAGAAAGAAACCAATTGGAACACCACTTTCACAATGATGCGCTAATAAATTAGGCAGTGGATCCAGGCTTGTCAGACCAATGTATTTTAACCTGCTGTTTCCTACAAAGTCACACTTTTGAAAATACAAAAATACTATGTGCAGTTGCAGAGAAGAGTTATTAATTTTATCTGCTACCTAAAATTACCTATCCACGCAATAAACAAGGAATTTGTAAAACCATCCTAAATTTTAACTGCAGTACCCCCCTTAGAGGCATTGCTCAATAGGATAACACCACATTTTTAAGAGCTGCTAGAGAATTTGTGTCTGGGACTAAGGATTCAGTCATACCACTTGCCCCTGGCTGCATATTCTTACTGTTTCCCCCTCCTCCCCCCATTTCCTTGCTGGACAATTTGAGAAACTTTTTCTGCTTTCAGTCCACTCCAGTCCTGAAGTGAGGTGATATGAAAGTCAGAGGCACTTGTTCTGAAAGGTCCTCCCCAGCCAAATCTCAGTTCAGGACATCATCAAGCTGTATGCACTGTACCTTAGTCTTAAAAAGTGAAGAAAAATGCATGGAAATGCAGATAATACTGAAGAGAGAGACAGGAAGATGAGACTATGAGGGCTGCCCTGGTCACTAAATGCAGTCTACTGGGATTACAGACATCATATGGTGGCTTTCCAGCATAAATTTTCCATACATCTTGAAAGCATTACCTCAAATACATTATACTCATTAGGAATATTCATGTAATTTTTAGACCAAATTTCATCAGAAAGTTCACAACCTATTTATGCTTTTGTGAGCGTTGTCTTCTACCATTATTTCTTTTTCTGATCTTTTTTTACCCTTGAAAAGTAATCATACTTTCAGCATCTCTTTTACCCTAAACTAGATTAACCTGAGCTAGTCTGCATTTAAACGACAGGCTCTCCTTTCCCTAACCACCCAAGGAGTCCTTCTCTGAAAAGAAGCTTGAATTATATCTTTCTGAACAGAGCTCACCAGGACACACACAAGTGAGGTTTTACTAAGCCTTGGAGACTGGCAATGATACTTCCTCATCACCTCTGAAACATACGGCCTAAAACACACCAAAATAGCACTGTTTTTTAATGGCAATTTCCCAGATGCTATCACAATACCCACCCTGAAATTAAGCGATATACCCAAGCCACAGAATCACAGAATGATATGGCACTGGAAGGGACTTCTGGAGAACATCTAGTCCAACCCCTCGCCAAAGCAGGTCCTCCTAGAGCAGGCTGTACAGGAACGTGTCCAGGCAGATTTGGAATGTCTTCAGAGATGGAGACTCCACCATCTCTCTGGGCAGCCTTTTCCAAGGCTCTGGCACTCTCAAAGCGACAAAGTTCCTCCTCATGTTTAGATGGAACTTTTTATGTACAAGTTTGTGCCTGTATCCTCTTGTCCTCTCACTGGGCACCACTGAAAAAAGACTGGCCCCTTCCTCTTGACACTCACCCTTGAAGTATTGATGCAGTCTACTGGGACCCAAGTCCCTCAGCCTTTCCTCATCAGAGAGATGCTCCAGGCCTCTAATCATCTTTACAGTCTTCTCCAGCAGCTCCCTGTCCTTCCTGAACTGAGGAGCCCAGAACTGGATGCAGTGCTCCAGATGGGACCTCGCCAAGGCAGAGCAGAGAGGCAGGATGACTTCCCTTAAGTGGTTACACTCTTATTGATGCCCCCCAGGATGCCATTGGCCTTCTTGGCCACACGGGCACATCGCTGACTCATGGTCATCCTGTTGTCCACCAGGACTCCCAGGTCTTTTTCCTCAGAGCTGCTCCCCAGCAGGTCAGCCCCCAACCTGTACTGGTGCGGTTTTGAAAACATTTTAAACTATGATCTCAACATTCCACACTTTACTTTTTTCTCCTCTTAATCTAGTTTACATCTCCACATTTACCTTTTTTTTTTTTTTTTTTCTTTCCTACATTTTATTATAGAAAGAGAGAGAAAACATTATTTCAACAGTGCAGCATTCTGTATCTGAAAGAAACCATGCAAGCTACAATTTATTACTTCTCTATTACCCATACGCTACCTATGACAGTCTATATATTGGGTCAGGCAATAAACTCTTGGTTTCTCCTAAATCAGTTCACTTCACCTTGCATCATCGTGGCCTGTGCTATTGACCTTGCAAGAGCTACACTCATCCCCCTCCCACCATGGCAGATCAGGGGTGAAAATAACCATGTCCATGTTGAAGTAACATGAGCAAGCAAGTATGCCACACACAAGCTATATAATCCACTATAAAGTGGTGTCCAGTACAGACATGAATACAAGCTACGTAAGTACAGTTCTCGTTCTCCACTTAAATCAGCGATCTTCTTGAGCTTCGAGGAGATGACATTATTTATGATTCAAGGGAAAGAATTTGACTTTCTGGCCCCACTCACACAGAGCTCTCAAATTGCAAAGAGAAAGTATAATGTCACAATCTGTATGTTGTGGCACTGTGCATCCAGTGATTTTATTACTTCCTCAAAACATGATACCCATGAGCACTGATTAATCTCTTTATTGGTCTCACCTCTGATTTCTAGGATTGCAATTTATTATCCTACAATTTCAATGAAAATTTCCTTGTTCCTGTTATGTGATAGGAAGAACAAAGGATTCCGCCTTATTTCCTGTGTTATTTTACCATGAATAATTATCATGTAGCCTTTTGCTGACTTTCCTCTTAAACCATCTGATTCTTTCAACTTGTTATTTAGATTAAGATTTTATTTCCCCATGCTTCCCCATTTCCTAGTCTGGTATACCACTCTGGTAGTTTAGATTTGCATACAGGTTAATCTACCTGTACATTATGTACCTCACTAGAGTTAGGACCATATTCACATCAGCATTCTTTATGCAATGGAAAGACACAAGCTGTCCAGAGGGAAACTCAGGACATTCTAGAATAAAAATTACCTGGAAGTGCCTGTTTCTGCTTTGTATTTCAATAATAAGGATAAGGGGATATACTTTAATAATCTAGCCATCTCAATGACATTCTTACAATTAAGTGAGAAGAATGTGGACTTAAATTACAGATAGTGAACAAAGTATTCTAAATAAAATTGTAATTTCAACATGTGTTATTTTCTCCTTTTCCATAGATTTCCCTGTTTCTTTCATGCTTTCTTTTGGTTGTTCTTGTTTAATTTAGTTTTGTTTTAAATTCTAATATACTTATTACTGCTACATGCTACATGCCTGCCAGGGTTGGTTAGTCATTTGGTTTTTTGGGGGTTTTTTTGTTTGTTTTGTTTTGTTTTAATTGACAACAACTTAAGAAAAACCTGTTGTGAAGACGATGGGATTTACTTAGAATTTCTTGAGTGGTAGTTCAGCTCCTCTCGTCCCCAGTCAAATACTTTGCTTTGGTCAACACTGACTTTCATCATTACTAAGTCAGTTCCTCTGAAGTACTTCACTGTTTTGTCTTCCCCTGAATAGTTTCTGTAACAGAGTTATCACATGCTTATTTTTAAGTGTTATTAAATTGGAAGCTGTTACACTTAAGTTTAAATACATTTGATATTAAAGCATCTTTGAACAGGTTGTAGTATATACATTTACTTCTCTCAGGGAGGGAGATTAAGGCTTGATTTATAATGATTCAAATGCTTTAAATCAACTGCCACCAAATAATTAAAAAAAAAAAAAAAGGTATCAGCTGAAAACTTGCCTTCAGAAGCTCTATTTGCACCGGTTAAAACCTCTTTGCAGTTTCAAAGTTATATAAAAACAGCTCATGTTTTCTTTTGAACTGATGAGACTATGATCTTATTTTAGATCAAATAAGACATTGCTTTAGTTTGCAAACTGAACTATAATCTTAAGTAAACTCTAATCTTGGCAAGGTAACAAATGCAACAACAACAAAGGCACTTCTACATGTTGTTCTTCCTTACAGCTATGAGTAACTTCCCATATACCAAACACAAAGCTCAGTATTATCTCAGTCATTCTTTTCCCTCTTGGGGGTCTTTGTAAATTGCATTGCTTTAGGAAATTGAATACAGTGACTACCCACCAAAGATATTATACAGAACTGAAGAATACACACTTAGAAAAAGCATCTGTTTACTTGTAGGATTATTTTTAAGGTTTTTGGGTGTTTTTTTTTTTTTTTTTTTTTTTTTTTTTTTTTTTTCCCCCTCCTCCTGCATGTTATCATTTAGAAGTCATACTGTTATCTGGTATATTTGAAGTGTTTTAGCAGAAACCACAAGGTCCCATTCAAAAAACTTCCACAAACTTTGACTTCACTTTTACACCTTCCCCTCCCCACCACCCACCCACCCCCAAAAACCTGCTTTAACACACTAGATTTTGTTTTGCAAATATATGTACATTCCAAACGACCATTAAAATACTTTCTATAGAAAACAAATTTTTAAAGTGGATTGATAGCTCATGGCAAGAAAACATATGGTTATTCTCTGCCTGGGAGTCCAGATAGGCAGACAGCATTATTTTTGCTCTTAGAATTGGGTAATCTTTTGCATGGGATCGCAGAAGCATCTAGAGATTAGGGTTTTTTAGATTTCACTTATTGGCATTGAGAATGCCCAAGAGAACACTTTTTTTGTGCCTTTTTTTTTCCCCCCATAGAGTATAGCTATACATGGGAAGATTCTAATATGGACTACAGAACAAGTGAAATATTGATTGAACAGGAAAAGGAAAAAAAAATTATTTTATAAACATGAACTAGAGTACTAATGTTATGTTGCTTGGTGAAACAAAATGACATTATTACTATAGGATGCAAAGCATTTTCTTATATGTCTGTACTTTCGTGTGTTCAAGGCAAGTAATATGCCTATTAGGTCTGGAGCAGACTTACTGGCTCATTTAACTGAATCTGTCAGAGACCTGCTGGGAGCGATGAAAGACATTTGCTAGATGCAGCATCACAACACCCACTTACTTGCAGGGAAGCCTCTATTTTATTCTGCACAGTCCTAACTTTGGTACATGCAAAGCACTGTGGGCAGCGAGCACATTACCTGTGTGATTATTTCCTTAGACATGTTCTACATTACTGTCATTAGTATAATTACAAGCCCAGATATTTACAAATCACAACAATTTTTTAACTACTCTGATCAGGATTTTCCCAAATTGATAGAAATTTAGGGCTCACCCTAACCCAAAACTGCAAGTGTGAGGTTAGTTCAGAATCCTAATGTGATCTTGAAGTAGATAACCCTTTCTGGCCAGATCCTCTGGTATCCACACTGGTTTGGAAAACAATTTTCTTTAGAATTCAAGGGCTGCCATCATTGTAGATAGGAGTAATGGTGAACTGCACCTTGATAACATGTGTTACATCCTCTGTTCAAACTCAAAAGTGCCGCTTTTTTTCTCAGCCTGACCGGTGGTCATGGCCTGGTAAAACTCACAAAATTCAACTGCAGCAAACACACACGGCCTATATTTTTACTTTTTATTGGCTTCTGGAAGGATATACTTAGAGCAGTGAAAAAAAATTCAGTGGCTGTATTATTAGAATCAAAGCAATAAAGTAGTAGGTTTGAGTGAAATTGCAATAATAGATTATACAAAGTTTTTAAAAAGAAAAATGCAGCGATTTCCAGTAAACCTGAAATCCTTCCCTCTGGCAGAAAAATGACCTCAAAAATTCATTTTCCAAGTTACTTAGCCTTAGTTATTTGCATATGGTAATACAAATGCAAAATGAGGATTACTGTTCCAAAAATATTAATTTAATTCTGAACTGTTCAAAACCAGTAGTTCAAACATTTTAGTATTTTTAACAACCAACTTCCCCCCCCATTATCTAATTTTAGAATTATGCTTTTCATTGAATTTGCTTTAAAAATAATTCCTCTTGTATTTAACTACAAATAAGACAGACAGAAATGGTCATATACAAAGTAATCATTGTCTTTACTCTCTGAGTTCATTCATTATTAGGGCTGAAATAATATGCCCTAAATAAGAAAGCACAACTAATAGTTTCCTCCTGCCATGAGTACTGTCTTTTCAGTACTGATCTATTAATAAGGTAGTTTCTGATACAAAGTACTACCTGACTGGGACCCAGGTTCCACATTTGTTTTCAATAGTTTGTTTGTAAACTCTAGGCAAGTGAGATAAATCTTTCTGATGCCGATTGCTCAGTACTGTACACTTCGGCAGTCGTAATTAATTAAAAAAAGTGTTCCGGCATTGTTCCACTGGGTATAGTAGAAAACACTGTTTTCCTATTTTTAATTGTAATAGAACGATAAACAAAATCAATAGGATCAGTAATATTTGGAAAACACATTTCAGAATGTTAATCCCCTAACACACATCCCGAGTTATTCCAATTTACAGTAGGGTCTCTATTCATGTACAACTTGTTATTCACTGGAATATGGCATTGGAACAGGGTGCCCAGAGAAGCTGTGGAAGCTCCATCCCTGTGAGTGTTCAAGGCCAGGCTGGATGGGGCTTGGAGCAACCTGGTCTGGTGGGAGGCGTCCCTGCCCATGGCAGGGGTTTGGAACTGGATGATCTTTAAGGTCCCTTCCAATTCTAACTATTCTATGATTCTATGATTCTGGTATAGCAACATATGAAAAAAGAAGTGAGCTAAGGTTTATCATATCAGAGACTGAATTAAGCTCAAAATGTTGGCGTCTAGCCTGTCTACTAAAGTGCAGTCTGTGCTGAAGGAGGTGTGAAGTACAAGGAAGGAGTTGTCAAGTTCACCGCAAAGCAAGACTTGCTCACTCTTGTTTATATTTTGTCTGAGAAGGTCTGACATTTGATTTAGTTAGCTGTACTTCCAGAACCTGAAATTCCAAGGACAGTGCTCTAGGTGCCCTGCAGCTGCTCAGAAAAATTTGAAGTTCACATAGCTCTCGGTATTCTTCCAACGTTAATTATCAATCAAAATTGACAGGAACAACAATTTTTCTGAGCAGCTGCAGCAACATGGGTGGAAATTAACACCTGCCCTCTGGTCAGTCCCAGCCTGTAGGATGCCCAGAAGCCACGAAACCTACACTAACACTTCAGGCTCCCCAGCATGGAGGGGCAGATTAGACTCCCAAGTCTTTCAGTGGCAAACAAAAAAACCCAAATCAGTATTGATGTTCTGGCTCAAGAAATCAATGCTTTCTGACAAACTCTTGTTTCACTGAAAGCTTTGTTACTAACTGTAGTGTGAACAGGATGTATTGTATCAGGAGCAAGAAATGCCTGCAAAACTTCTGCGAGAGATCCCAGGAAATGCATGCTATAGCAGCATGTTTTCCTGCCGCTATGAAAGAGAGAATATTGCATGTTCCTCTCTACTAAGGACAGTGGGCATGCAAACTTACTCTTTTGTTGCATCTCCTCAAACACTGAGCACCCATAGGGCATTACCTATGAATGGTGATTTTCCTACAGAGACACAGATGCAGAAACAACCACCATGTCATTATTTAACAATCAAATGACTGCAAAGTTTGTATTGCAAGAGCTGGAAAGCCATCCCATGGTCTTGCTTGGATTTCTGCTTTTCTCAGCCTGGATACATGTGACCAACTGAGTATCTTTATTCTCACTTTCTCACTCTCCAAGTTTTAGGGAAAGCTCTTAGCAGGGATGGCCACAGCTTTTGCTGTCAAGGTGTAACCACAAGCTACTCTTCCACATAATTTCTAACAATGAAAGATGATACAAATGAGAGGTCAGAGCCACAGTGACTACTGAAAAAAAAAAAACTGGAAGTATCCGAGATGAAAAACAGGGATATGGTGAGCACAGGGCCAAAGAAGAGCACAGTGAGACTCTGGATGAGTTATTTTTACGTGGATTGGCAAGGAAATGCCCTGACATAGGAAAAGATGTGTGTAGTAAGCCAGGCCTAAGACCACGGTTCTGGCACATAATTCATTTCTTGATGCCTCTTCATAATTTTATCTTACTGGGAACCAATGCTCTTCCTCAGATCTATACTGATTCTTATATATGGAATGACTCTCTTGTCAGAGCTGATAGACTGTAATGCTACAGGCTGAAGCTAAGAACAGAGGCAAGCACAACATAAAAAAAAAATAAGTTCTTTTTTGCCATTTCTTCTCTTTCACCATAAGATTTTTGACAGTCTTATCCAATTATTACTTTTCTACAGCTTAAGGAGCACAAAACCTTATCAAACTTTGATGGTGGAAAAAATAACCCAAGCACCCCCCAAAATTATATTTTTTGGTGAATTTCTACTTTCTCATGCATGTAAAAGAGGAAGTGCAGATCTTTGTAGATTTGATGAATCATGACATCACAACAAATTCTCTTAGAGCCCAAGAAATCATACTTCCTTTTAAGGTGAAGGCAAGAATCGTTAAGATAAAATCAGTATTCTACCAGTAGGAAGACCAGCATATTGCTACCAGTATTCTACTGCAAGGAAAGACCGCTTCAAAAGTTCATACATAGAGCTTTGATTCTTTCTCATTTATGTTAATTTACTGTATCTCCAGCAGTTTCAAGAGGGTGGATCTTCATGCTGTTGCATGCTATAGAAAAATAGCTTCTTACTAAACTTTCCAGTCCTTGATTCCTTATCAGCTATTATACCATTGACACCCTGCCTTTCTTCTCTATTTTACAACTTCTCACAGCTCTGGGGTGACATTGCAGAACTACTACTTCCTCCATTATACTTAAAAGGAACTGGCATCTGTGTCAGAACGTGGAATTTCATTGCTTTTGTTTGCATTAGGCAATTAGGCTCCACTGACTGTATTTTCTACAGCTGTGGTTCACATATAGAGTGGCTCAGAAGACCATTAAAAGCAGCTGTTAAAGCAAGATAATTCATTAGCACACTTTATTGAATTTTGTGAAAAGTTTACTTTTATTTTGGTTTTCTCAGTTGGTTCAGTCATAGCCACAAGGACTTGTCTTTATTAGACTCTGCTGTTAAAACTCTTTTTAGCTGCCACTCCCAGGATAGTTCAAATTGCATACCTGTGTATCATAGCCCTCCACCAATCCAATGTTGTCAGGTAGACGTTTCTGAACACACAAGAAAAATAATGTTAGCAGAGCATTTCTAGACAAGAACACTCCTGTTTTCTTGCACAAGATGACATCAATAATAAAAGGATCAAGGCAACAAAATAAAGAATTTTATATGACCATTAAATTTTTTTAAATGGAAATTTCCAATAAGAACAGTAACTTAAGATAATTGATATTATCTTTCTTTCCTTTGACATTGGTCAAATAAAAAGGGGTCTTATAGCATAAATAATTCTAAGTACAGATACATGCTAGTCACTGTTCACCTATTCATTTTGGTCTACTGGCTTTCCATTTTAAAAACAGCTTAAATTTCCCATAGTAAGTTTTTGATTTTTCAGGAGCAACAAAGGTTTGCCTCTGGAACTGATGCCTCCCCATTCATCTGATAGTCAAGTCAGAATTTTGAACCATAACTGTAGATAAAGAAATTACTGCCACAGAAGAAAGTGGGGTGTATACATGGTCTGCTATCACCAAAATTAAAGAGCACTAATAACCATGAACCTAAACCCTTTTCAGTGGTAATGTTCCACCCCCCCACCCCTCCCACCTTTTATCTTTAACACAGTAAGAGCTCACATGAATACGATCTAAGTCAATATGTCATTAAATAAAACTTTAGATGGATTTTATGGAAATATTCTAATTGGGCTGAGACTTTGATTGAAATCACTTCAGACAAAGTCATTTGGCTCCATAAGCCCCCAATGACTTGAAGCATACTGAGCTCAGTGTTCATGTACACTCAAACATTTACCTTAAAGTAATAGTATAAGACTGTCTTAATATACGTGGGTATACTGGGGGAACATGCAGCTAGGAGGAAGCAGCATTTTCTCAAACTGTGGAACAGATATACAGGAATACCAGCTGCCATTTTTCCTGCAAGTAAAAGGAAAAAAAACCACAGAAGTTACCGTCACACAGACGAGACACACAGCTGCTTGCTTTGGAACAGCAGGCATCAGTCAGCAAAGTTCCAAGCTGTGGTTTCTCAGTCTGCTTGCATCACTAGGAAAAATCTGCCCCGGTTCTGCATCTCACTGGCATTAGTTTCCCGCCTTGAGTCTTCATCGTGCACCCCTCATTAACAAGCAAGTGGGAATCGCTTGTACAGAACATCTATTATTGTCTTTACCCTAAGCCCAGGAGGAAAAATGCTTCAGTGCATTATTTCTACATGAAGAAAAATAGGCAGAAGCCAGACAAAACACATCACTGCATTTCTTAAAGTTAGTAGGCAGACCGCTGAACACAGATGGGCAGATGCAATGGGTTCTTTTGGTAAGTGTTAGTAATTGGCCAGTAATTTACCAAAGGAGGATGTTAAACCCTCCTGTCTTTGTCACTAAACCACAGTAAACTGTTACAAAAGCTCTTGGGGAGCGGGTCCAAGTTTTAAAAGTTACTCACAATTCATAGACAAGTGCACACTCTTCCTTATGGCAGTATTATTAACAGTCAATTAGTTTCTTTTTCTGTGGACTTCTGCTAGCATTTTAGCTAATCTGCACAAACTGCTACAGAGTACACTTAACTTGCCATTCACTCCTACCCTTTTATACCTGTGTACAGACTTCCTATCAAAAGCATTTGCCAATTGGTGGTGCTTAGTTGTTTAATAATTATTTTGTCATTAAAGTGAGATAGAAGAGAAAAAAAATGGGATATTAATAACCACAGCCAAAACAAAAGAATAGGAAATTGCTCTCCAGTTACTGTAATAGACTAGTGCATGGATATTAACCCATCAGGAACAAAATATCTCTTCTTACACTGTCACCTACCACTATGCATAACTGTTTAACACCTCATTACCTTCTGTATTTCAGGACAGGGGAATATTGATATTTCTGATGAACTAGGGAGTTCTATTGGGCATAGCCTATCATTAACCAGGGAGAGCAAAGGGCCATTTTGTGACCTTTGGCTCTTAGCTAGGAATCTCTCTGAATAAACTAAAGTAATATGCACATGTGGACGCTTAATAACCTCTTTCGGGAAACTCTGGGCTGCTCATTTCAATATTAATCATATCAATTTCTCTACTGCAATTTCCTTGATTGTTAATACAAGAAATACTGGAGATTATCTGAAATCTTCTCCACCCTACTTTCTGAAGAAACAGACTTACGTGCCCCATAGTCTAACAACTTAGCCCAGCAGAGATACACAAACTGAAAAATATCAGGTGTTGGTCTTCATACTACATCCTCCAGTGACCATCAACTCAGGATGTCCAGCTAATTACTACTAGTGACACTGCTGATAAGTAGGACTTCCTAATGACTGTCCCAAACCATTCAGTAGACTTCAAATACAGAATTTAGATTCAGGAGGCTGCATTTAGATTAGATTAGATTTTAGGAAGAATGACTTGACTGAAAGAGTGATCAGGCACTGGAACAGCCTGCCCAGGGAGGTGGTGGAGTCACCATCCCTGGAGGTCTTTAAGAAACACGTAGATGTGGCACTTGAGGGCATGCTCTAGTGCCTGAGATTGTTGGGAGTGGTTATGTTTTTGTGTATGGTTGGATTTGGCGCTCTCAGAGGTCCTTCCCAACCGTGACAATTCTGTGATTCTGTGAACTATCAGGAAACGAGTGCTGAAGCAAGTGAGAAACCCATACATGCTTCCTAGCTTAAGTCAGATGTACCTTGCACTATAAAATTCATATCATGTAGAAACACACCACAAAAACCTAGTAGAAAGTTATGGCAACCAAGTAATATTTACTAAATAGTAAAAACTAAAAGTTACAAGTAGTACTGGTAGAATGTATTCACACTTTTAGAGCTTTATTTAGCCACCTATATAGTCAATCAGATACTCCTAGTATTTTCCACATCTGTGATGCAGTAATTACCAACACTGCATAATGGCACTAAGATACTTTAGCAGTCAAGTTCAAATATTGCAATATCGGAGAAGTCTAGATATCAAAAAACCTTTCGTCTCCACAACCACATACATACAGGAAGCACAGCAGGACTGGAAGACCATCACCCAAATCGTGAACGCTTTAATGAATATAAAATCCCTTAGAGAATAAGTTTAGTAGACTGAAAGTTTTCTACAGCCCATTTGCTATCATTTTGCATTGGTTATCTATTTGCCTCCTTGAGATTCAAAGGTCAGCCCACCTCAGGGAAAGCAGAAGTAGCAACAAATATCTGCAGCAAAACTCAACATAGTCTTCATCCTTATGAAACTTAGAGCTCCAGGGGCCTTGATACTTCACCCACAGACAAGTACAACGATGCAAAACTGATTCAGGAACACCTGAACGCTGGTCAGGCTTTGCCCATCAGCACTACAGTTGAGGTCAGAGCCTCCATTGATACACTCAGTATCTTGGCTAACTGCATAGAGGTAAGGTGGGAAATAAAAGCCTGAGATCTGCTTCTGAAATACAGACTATACCTTTGGGCACAGCCCTAAGCAAAGGTTGGTGTTTAACCATCATTATGAGGATGGGAGTCACAGGAGGTACTATGTCCCAGAGACACACCTCAGGGGCAAAACGTATACATCGCTTCCTCATTGCTTCAAGGGGGTAATAATTTACTATACAATCCGCAGCGCTGGCCATCATCTTGGGGCATGTCCAATGTAAGGCTTTTCTCCTCCATGTTCTGAGATGGTTTTGGATGTTGACATGGTTAGGTAAGTCTGCACAGGTAGAGAAAAGAAAGCGCGTATGAAAGAGTCTTTCTTCCCCAATTACTTTCGGAAGCACCTTGTCCAGATAAGTCACTAGAGAACTGAGCCTCCAACTGAATTTGCATAGAAATTCTGTCCTCCACAAGACTTGGCACTTTCCTTTTCATTCTTCTTTTGCACATGATTTATATTTACTGCTTCTTTCTAATTTACTTTTTTTTTTTTTACCTAGTTGAAGGCAAAGGAATAGAAAGCGGTATTTACTGATGGAAAAGGGTGACCACACAAGGCGTGGAGGGAAGATAAACATTCTGCTTATTATTGCTTGCATTATTTCATACAAATAACCTTAAAAGCAAGACTTTATGTGTTGGGCTTTATTTTAATTCTATATAAAAATGGTTAAAATAGTTCATAAAATCTAAGAAAAGATAATGAAAAATATCATAAGACGGTTATAAAAGGTTGCAGACTCCATTAGAACATATAAAATAGTTTGAATACTAAAAGTCTTGTTCTGACTAAGATTTTTTTTCCAACCTTAGCCAGACATTTGATCTATAAACTTGCTTTCCCTATAGTTTTTGTTTGCTTCCTTGCTTGGTTTTCACTTTGAAAGCAACCAACACATAAAAATTTTCCTGGGCAAAGAATACAATGAAGTAGTTTTACTAAAAATGCAGTATTTGTGTTTCACATTCTTTTTCTATTAAAGCTGAAATATTTGCCTTCACAGTACTTTTTAACTTGCAATAGTCCATCCTCTTGGAGGTGAATGTTTAAACTTATTTGAAAGAGTGAAAACAGAACTATGATTTCTATACTGTGCTCCTGGACCAAACTGAATAATATTTCAGGGCAGTAAGCTTTACAGGTAAGCAACTATTTCCCATTTTCATGGGGAAAAAAAAGCTGGCTTTAGGCTCCCTCTCTGTCACATTTTTGCTGATTGTCATGGTCAAACTAAGCTAAAGAACTGGTTTCTCTGGATTGTTCCTGTTACAGCAAGTTTTGATAGAACTCAACATCTGCTACCAGTTTTAGCCTTTCTCACTTTCCTGAGCTGCCCTCTATAATAATTGTGATCTCAGCTCCTTTTCAGATTGTAAAACATTTTCCTGGGAAAATATCTGGTTCACATGAAACTGGATCCAAAATTTTCATTGCTTCTAGGCTTCACTTCAGTACAGCTTATGTTTAGGGAACAGATTTAAACCCAAACGAGTTTCTGAAATTTTTGAATACTGATCTTGTCCCATTTAGGTGTAGTTTTTCAAGATGCAACATTTTGACTCATTATTACAACTGTACATAAAGTTTTGGGCCTCTCTTTCTTTTTACTGATCCTATTTGTTCTTTTTCTTACCTTACATGGTCCTTTGATGCTTGAAAACAGCTGATGAGCTAAAGAACAAAGTGTGGGCATGAAATCTAAAGTACCATGTGGCAGGATGTATTAAAGCTTTGACCTAACAATACATAGAAAAATACACGGTCTGAGATTATAATTTAATTTCCTTCTAAATTTATAAAAGGAATACCAGAAGGGAACTAGCGGGTATGAATAAAAGCTGGTGGTGTTTTGTTTTACATATATGTGTATGTATGTATATATACATTTGCATCAATACAAAATACATTTTAGACTGATTGAAACTGTTGTCTTATCTGTCATACAGACTTCATGGTAACTGGATAACTAATACAATTATGGCATTGCAATAGTTACAAAAATGAACAAGAGCCAGGCGAGGACAGGCTTGATAATTAGGTAATTTGCAACCTTTTTATTATTGTTTTGTTTTTCCATAGACTATTGATCTCCATCACCAAAACCTGAGGAAGGACTCCTTTTGTTAGTTATTTTAACAAGTTTACCAACTCAGCTCAAGTGGGAGAACTTGTGAGCCTGGGCATTCCCAGGACAGAACCATTCTTGACAAATGCACCTTCAGTCAAACCAGTTCCAAAACTTTAATTTCTAAAGTAAAGCACAGGGACATGACCCCTTTCTGAATAGAACATGTACG
Source organism: Nycticryphes semicollaris (assembly GCA_013400055.1). Lineage (NCBI taxonomy): Eukaryota > Metazoa > Chordata > Aves > Charadriiformes > Rostratulidae > Nycticryphes > Nycticryphes semicollaris. The sequence goes on from VXBJ01001070.1 coordinate 194,650, forward strand.
ATTAAGTTTTTATTGTTATTCACTTGTAAAATATTAATTATGCTTCTACCAATGAACTGAGGAAGTGTAAAGTACTTCATGTTTCAATTTCAAATTTCCTTCAGGTACAAATCTAACTACCAAAAGCACAATTGGATGAGTGGGATGTGCTTCCTTTTCCTATAAGGACCTAAATCCTTTCCTCATACCAGACCTAGTGCATAACAGGAAGTAACATATTAAACTTTGCCTGATCTGACAGCACACAATGGACTGGTAACCTTAAAACCAAGATTCTTCCATTAGGCAAATCATCAGCTCACTGATCAAACTCCAAAAAGACAACAGTTCCTTTACAGATTGGCCATCTTCAGATGAGCAGACATCAAAATCCAACCTATTATTGTGCTGCTTTGATGCTTCTCTCTTATAGAGGTATATAAGAAGAAAAAAAAAAACAAAAAAAAAAACAAACCCCGTGTAACGACACAATCACT
>VXBJ01001070.1:195183-220907 GCA_013400055.1 Nycticryphes semicollaris
TGTTTGTTTGTTTTTTTAAGTTTAGATTCCTGAAGTATATACTTTTGAATAATATGTAAAATTCAACAGTGAGTGTTCTGAATTGATGGAATTTAGTGCTTTGGGAAAGTACATATCCATGTACTGTAAAAATGGTTTTGGCTAGAAGAGGTTACGATAGGAGAAAAAAACTGAATAAATTTATAAATACCAGTATTCATTTTATGCTGAACACATGCATTAGGCTGTCTGCAACAATTAGCATACTGTAGTATTGATAGCTGTCACACTGCAGGAAATGCCTTCTATGCTTGAGAAGCAACAGGACGACAAATTAAAGCTATAACAAAAGGAAGCAATGTCATGCAGACAAGTGAGCTCTGACTAATCTAAGCTACTGAGAAGCTGAGCTCACACAGAAGGTAAAATTGGACAAAAATAAGGTGCGTCTCCTAAATCTAACCATTTTAAAGATAAGATGACCTTAAAAAAATTCTCCGCTAAATTTCTATTTCTGACTTTCCAGACGTGTTGTCCCTAAAGCGACTGACCTAGCAGCTTGGGAATTTGACCTGTAATTCCACTGATAGAGACAGCAGTACTCTATATAATGCTGCCTAGCTACCTGTCCTATCAGGACACAAGCACCACACACCAGTACACAGCAGGATTTGGTCAAGCTCAAACAGACCTGTCCAACATGTTTCAAAATAAGTTTACATCCCTCTGCAACATCTGCCTCCTCTTTCTCATTTGCTAGTGATTTTTCTTAAGTGAGACCAAATGTCCCAGTGTTCTTTGTTCATCTGCCACTGTCTGCTTGAATCTCTCAAATACGCAGAACAATGTAGTCTGTAAATGAAACTTTATTTTATGAGCTCATTAGAAAAGAAAACTAACAAACGTGACAAACAAGGGCTCAATCCCTTTGTGCAGGCTAGTCTAACAAGTGAATTCACTAATTCAGCACATAATGATGTTTCCAACTCACAGGTTCTCTATAACTTGCAGCTCATAACTTGTGCACCTCTGGACAAAACAGTTACCTAGCTTATGGTGAGAGTGTTCATTTCTCCCATTTCATGGTACTGGCATCCCCTGTATCCCACCGGGAAGCATGAAAGCCTTGGGAATCCAGCAGCTGTTGGGTCCACCTCAAAAACTTATTGGGTAAGCTGATGTACGTCTGCTTCCATTCATTCTTAGCAGATTCTGAAGAGACTGCCAGACAGCTAGTCATGCAAGGATTATGGCTGCAGGAGACCACAAGCGGCCGGTGATAGGGGCTGCATAATGACCTTTAGCTATTTCTGGCAAACATACCCTGCCTACATGTTGCCCTCACGTTGAGCTAATGGCACTGCTCCCAGTGTACATCAGGCCTTCACACGAGCTGGCTTAGCCAAAAATCAGGGCAGGAGTTAAGTGAGCAGTCACAGTCATCTTTGACAAAATTTTCTGATCATTCTTCTGCTGGTAATGGTAGGGCTACTCAAAGAAAGGTCTACATGCTTCTCATCTGCAAATGATTTGTGTAAAAACAACAAAATAATAATAAACAGTTCTGAAGATCATTTATAGAAACAGAAGTTCAGCAGATAGTCTGTCTTTTCTGACAAACTGTATTTACTGTTTAGCATATCCAAGTACATTCTAAACTAGCTTGACTGATTTTTGAACTGAAATTGTTTGAGCAAGTAATTTGTCATGCTAAATTTGTCTAACAATTTTGACACTTATTTAGGGTTTCTTTAAAACCATAATTTAGCAATATATAGCCTAGATTAATTTAATTAATACCTTTTTTCATTAGCAATTGGTGTTTGTGAATGTTATACTTAAATTGCTATATATATTAGATGTAGATGATACAAGTTTTTAACTAAAACACTTCAACAGTTACATGTAATTCTCCTCCAGAGAAAGAGCTATATTCAAATGGTTCCTGTTTTTATTAATGACTGTATGCCATTCTGCAAATGACTGTTTTATAACTTCTCAAGCACTCAAGTTAAAGTAGTGAGAAGTGTGAATTAGAACATGATCTTTATTCTCATAATCCTTGTCTCTGCAGAACAATCACTGCATGTGCAGTCTACTTGTACAGTTAAATATAGTTTTATATTTCAGTACACCAAATTAATAGTTTTTCACCACGTAGGAAAAACGCCAGTTCTTTCTTCCTCCAACTTCTTTCCCTAACCAAACACTATTTTCACCTCCTTATTCAAACTAAACACACACGCATTTTCTCTAGGTTAGCTTACTATTTACCAAAAGAAGTCATGGGCAAAATCTGGGGAGAGGGAACTACACAATCAAGAGTAGATAGACAGAGGTTGCTGCTGCAGAGCAACACCAACTTACATACACATACACACACTCTCTCCATGAAAACTTTGTATTACTGAACTTATTATTGCAGGAAAAAGCTTATTACTGGAGTACGGCATTGTGGTGTTAGTGATTTTACTATTACACATCCTGGTTATGTAATATTTGCACAAAAATAGTCCTGTGTCAACTTACACTAGCATAAACTCTGCTTAGTTTTCTTTTACAATGAATGCTTGTATCATGTAAGTCTATCCTTGGGAGTTTATTTTGTAAAGTAGTCCAGGTAATCCAGGACTGTATTAGTAATATTTTCCTAAAACATGAAAAAAAAAAAGGCTTTCAATTTTCTGTACTCATTTTAAAGAGCTTAGCTAGGGAAAATGAGAGGGAAAGATGTTTTATTGTTAATGAGGTATCACTGTCAAAATAAATACTCAAAATAGAGAAACACAGTTAAACAGAACCATCAAAGTACCCACTGTCTCCATTGGCTTTTTAAATAAACACCCACAAAACACGACGGTTATAAAGATATTCAGCATGTCTCCTCTAGCATTGATAATAAAATTTTCAGAAAGAAGCCGACCTCCAGAAACTAAACCACCTCTGTTACTTAAGCTTTAAGGAGTCACCTGATGGAAGGTATCTGTAAAGGCTTGAGGTCAAGGTCAACCCTTGGTATCTCTTAACTGCTATACATAGTCTCAATATAGCACACCTAAGGTACTGTTTTCAGGGCAAAGAGCAGAGAACAGACCTGTGCTGAACACTGAGGAGATAGCAGGTTTCAGCCTTAATAAAATTAAGCTGGGCTCGGCCCTTTTCAGAGTTGTGATAGCTGACTTGATGTTTTTTGCGGGGAAAAAGAATAATCACTAATTTATCAGCAGTGAAATGAAGCAGCATGTTTCTTTCCAGATGCATTCCATGAAACATTTGAATTCAAGTCTGAAATTACAAGCCAACTTGGATTAGTTGGGAAAGTTTTACCCTTTTTTTCCATATCCGGGGTCCTCAGTTCAAGGACAAAGAACCACTGCAGAGGGTACAGCAAAGGGCTACAAAGATGATTAGGGGCCTAAAACATCTCCCTTTTGAGGACAGGCTGAGGAACTTGGGTCTTTTTAGTCTGGGGAATAGAAGGCTGAGGGGAGGATCTAATCAATATCTATAAATGTTTGAAGGATGGGTGTCAGGAGGAAGGGTCCAGTCTTTTTTCAGTGGTGCTCAGTGAGAGGACAAGAGGTAACGGACACAAACGTTTACATAATAAGTTCCATCTACACATGAGCAGGACTTCTTCACTTTGAGGGAGGCAGAGCCCTGGAAGAGGCTGCCCAGAGAGGTGGAGTCTGTCTCTGGAGACATTCAAAACCCGCCTGGATTTATCCCCATACAACCTGCTTTAGGAGGACAATCTCTGGGAGACTGCACTAGATGATCTTCAAGAGTCCCTTCCAACCCCATATCATTCTCTGGTTCTGTGATATCCCACTGCTAGACACGCCCAACAAAATGAAATAACCATTGCAGTATAGAATACCTCTATGAGGCATAGAGCACAGACATCACAGATACTTAAGCTAACTCAAAACTAACTAGCCAAGTGGTTGGCATTGTGGCCACCCCAGTGTAGTGCCCTGTTACTGGGTAGTTATTCTTACTGGGAGGCATGATACGTTCTTGAGAGTGGCGTCTGAGCTGATGTAATTATATTGCTTTGGGAATCAAGGCTGGCATACCTATATGGCACTGAGCTGCCCTCTGTAGACATACCAGCTTAATTAGAACCATCTCCAGCTTTGCTATGTAAAGTACAGCACTCTGTGCTGGAGACACATTCAGAATTTCAGGCTTTGGACAGAAGGATATGCTTGACATTCAAAGTACGATTCTGCTGCATTCCACCATTATCTGGTGAGCCTATCCAAAGTAACAAGCCATTTATTAAGTACAGCACAGAAAGCATCATGTCTCAAGTTCACCTCTGCTTGCTGCTTTAAGCAGCATGACCTGAACTCTTAAAACAGGCTTGAAGGAGTCAGGGACTCATTAGGTGTGAGACAGGTCAGGTTGCACGTATGTGTGGGGAATACCCAATTACTCCGTCAGCATTAACTGACTCATAATTGAGATAAAAGCAGGTAAGTGGATTGTTACAGCATTTCAAATAAATTCTCACAACCCACTAACTCAGCACATTAATTGATTTTGGAGAAATACATGAACCATCAGCCCAATGGAAACACAAGAAACACAGGCTATAACCAAGAAACTGATAAACAGAGATGCAAAAGGAGAAACTGAAGTCAGAGCAGTGGTTTTAAAGCCACCTCCCTACCATTAAACTGACAGAACTGTTGAATAAAATTTGAAAGAGGGTCCCACTGCTCACTGAAAGAAACGTGGAATCTTTGATAGAACATCTAGCAAAAGATTATTTCACTGAGTGTCAACTGGAAAGAAATTTTGACAGTCCCTGTTGCACAGTCTTCTGAGCACACAAAACTCACAGAAAGTTCAAAACAGAGATACAATTACTCTTTTTACTGTGGATTAAATGTATTAGCAGGCATTCACACTACAGATATTCAAAAGATGTACGCACAGAACAGTCAGCTAACCCCAAAGCCTACCGTATTTCTTTTCTGAAGGCATAATCCTACAAAGACCTACAGCATCATCTTCTAACTCTATAGAAATCCAGTTTGGCCATCAGTACCATCATGTTCAAATGTCTAAAGTGACCTATAGGGTTTTAACCACTAGATAACAGAGTATTTCCATGTGGAATCCCTAGTTTGATACAGGATTACATCTCTTCGCTACTGTTTGTCACTGCCACAGACTTGGTAATGAAGAACTGACCAGACAACACAAACACCAGCAGAGTGCATACACGCAAAGCCGAGCGGGAACTAGATTTTTGGCCTACTGATCACACTTATGAAGTGATACAAAAAAAAGAAAAATAACCTGGCAGAAATAGCAGACAGCAAATCAATTAAGACATACTTAAACCCCTATAATATCATGTCTGAAGGGACAAGCATCAACAAAGAACATTCTCCAGCCACTAACTCAAATAGGTAGAACATTAGGTTTAAGAAACCCACTAGCAGCTTTTACTAAGGGGTTTTTTTTTTTTTAATGCAGGAAAAATAATGTATATTATGGCCATCATATTGTATTATGTTGTAAATAACATCTCAGAAGCATGCTTTTATCTCATAATTAAACTGAGCTAAAAGCAAAAGACATGGGCCAGCCTTACACACTAGCTGTCCAGCTATTTCTTTGAATTTTGGTAAAAAGTACGAGTTACCTTCTAGTGAAGAGCTAGCGGTTTAGAAAGTCTTTAAGATAACCTTTCATTTTCCTAGACAAATTGCATAGTACTACTCATCAACACCTGAATGAAAAAGAATTTAAAGTTCTGATTCATAAGCTAGGTTCTAGCACTATACATGTGACTACTTGCAATAAATAATTTTTTAAAAATTGAACAATATATGCATAACATGACCTGTAAACATTCTTTTTATCAGTGTTAAGGTCTTCTGTATAGAACATTTCCCCATTTATCATCTGTACACAACACATCATCAACTTTCAGCCAAACTCACATTGTAATACATTGGAATTTACAATCCAGTTAAAAATCAAAATGGAAAAGAAAAGGAAAAAAAAGATTTATCTACAAACAATCTGGGTGATGTATTTCTGTCTCTATTTATGCCTATATTTTGTTTAACACAATCAACAAATTCCCTACAGGACAAGCACCTGCAATTCCTAGATCAGACGATCACACGTAGACCCCTAGTTTTTACAAAACAAGAAGCTGAACAGTACTCTTACTTAGCTTTTATGGGGAACCTTGTGCTGTGCTACAGAAAGAGGTCTTAACCATTACCGTTTGAAAAATTAAGACACATCGAGACAAAGTCGATTGCCCAAACTCACCGACTACCCCGAAAAACTTGTCTCAGGCCAGGCCTGCGCCCTGTCCCCATCACTGCTTAGGGAACTGCAGGCGCTAAGAACGTTTGTAAACACGGACGCGCCCGTGGCCTCCAAGGAAGGCCCTCTCAATGCAGAGGCATTTAACCTAATACAGGGCACGTGACAGGAGGCACAGGGCACGTGACAGGAGGCACAGGGCACGTGACAGGAGGCCGCGTGACCAGGCGCGAGGGTGGTGGAAGTGTGTCCTCTGTGGCAAGGCGGGGAAGCTGAGGTGTCCTGGTGAGGGCCTGGCGCCTGGAAAGCTGTGTCTGGAAAAAGGATGATCAGTTTTACCTTTTCTCTAAAGACGCGGCGTTTCAGCCGGCTTTAAAAACGAGAATGCCTTTGAAGCCTGACTCCTATCAAAGGCGAGTTACCCTCTTCCAGCGTACACCGCTGGGAAGAGCTAAACGATCTGTTAAGTGACCTAGCGACAGACAGCAGGACTGTCGGGCCTCTAACAATTCCAAAAGATAAAAAGCATCGTGGGGGGGGAGGAAAAAAAAAACCAACCAAAAACCTCCACCATTGTTCTCAGTTTGCATGAGATAAACACGAAGAAAAAGGTCTGTAAACACACAGAGAGAGAGGATTTCCCGCAAATTAGGTGGGGTATTGAAAGCTTGTAACAGAAACAAATGGAGCCAAAAATGCAAGAATTCTAGGGATGTTTGAACTCTCATGCAAGGGGATGTGTCTGCGTCTGTATGTGCACATGTGAGTAAAACCGTAAGTATTTCCTACCTCTTAATTATTGCAGAGGATATAACATTGTTTCCATAACAGCAGTTTCCTGTCACTGATATTTATGTATTTTCTTTATGTAAGTATTAAACTTTGCAGCAGGGTTAGGCTTGGTTTTACTGTCTGAATCACTAAATGTCCTATGAGTTGGTCTTGCTAGACATTAGCAAATTACATTCCTGATAGTAGAATGTAAGAACCCAGTCAGTTAAGATTTTTAATCAGTAAATATTGTGGTCTCATGGCCACACCCTGTAACAATTCATACAGCTTGCACTGTGCAGGCTTAGCAATGATGACAGGTAGTCCACGAGAAAGTTTAAAAACATGTTATTTTTTAAGCTTGTTAAAACAAATTAAAATGGCACTAATTTGTATATTTTATGAGGCCTTTTAGTATAAAGGAATGAGAACTTCCTGAAATACATGATTTTGTGAGAAGACAGCATAGCAGTAAACAACCTGATTCAGCAATGGTGGCTTATACCAAACTTACTAGTTCTGCCCCTCCCCAGTCCTCACGCCTTCTTGTTGCAGCTGAGTGATTAATTTCCAACACCATGATTCATCGAGTCCCATTGTTGGTGAAACATTTCTGCTAGGATCCCAAGTTTCTGCTAGGAGAGATGTCTGGGCTGCTGGATCTCTTCTGTTTAGAGAGTACCAAATCAAGAAGTTCTGATTCAAAAGCAGACATTTTATGCAGAGAAATGCTGCAGTCTTTGCCTCTTGTTGAAGGATGGGAAAACAAAGGTCAAAACCTCAGAAGTTCTCATCAAACTCAGAAGTTTTCCTCATGTGAAAAAGTATTAGAGAAAAACTGAAAAAAACTTTGTAAAGATTTTTGCTGCTAGAGTCTGTTCATTAAGTTTCTACACCTTGAGGCTAGGTGGATATGCAGAATGACATGAATAATCCATCTTTTTATAACATTAAACTTCTCAGAGCTGCCATAGAGTGATTTTGGTAAGGGCAAAGAAAAAAATAATTGAATGAATTCTTCAAATTACTATGTAATAGTAATTATATACTATGTAATAGTAAATATATACTATGTATATACGGCTTTTATGGCATTTTTGCATTTATAGCATTCCTGAATTATGGGAGGTTTTTTAATTCTGATTCATAGAATCGTAGAATGGTTAGAGTTGGATGGGACCTTAAAGATCATCAAGTTCCAACTCCCATGCCATTAGCTGGGACATGTCCCACCAGACCAGGTTGCTCGAAGCCCCATCCAGCCTGGCCTTGAACACTTCTGGGGATGGGGCAGCCACAACTTCTCTGGGCAACCTGTTCGAGTGTCTCACCACCCTCATAGTAAACAATTTCTTCCTAATATATATTGTAAATCTGCCCTCTTTCAGTTTAAAACCATTGTCCTTGTCCTGTTGTTACACTCCTCCCTCCACCTTTTCTGTGGCCCCCCCTCAGGTACTGAAAGGCTGCTAGAAGGTCTCCCCAGAACCTTTCCTTCTCCAGGCTGAACAACCTCCATTTAAACCCTGTCTTCATAGGAGAGGTGATACAGCCTCTGATCATCTTTGTGGCCCTCTTCTGGTCTCACTCCAACAGGTCCATGTCCTTCTTATGTTGGGGGCCCCCAAAGCTGGACACAGTATTCCAGGTGGGGTCTCACTAGAGCAAAGGGGAAGACTTACCTGCATTGACCTGCTGGCCATAATTGTTTCAATGAAGCCTAGGATGCAGTTGGCTTTCTGGGCTGGGAGTACACATTGCCAGCTCATGTTGACCTTCTCATCCATCAACACCCTGAAGTCACTTTCCTCAGAACTGCTCTCAATCCATTCTCCACCCAGCCTATATTTGTGCTTGGGATTGCCCCAACCCATGTGCATGTGTAGTTAGTTAGTTCAAACTAAGTAATGTTTATTGCACAGCCAATCTTTGGAATATAAGCAACTCTTCCATGGAGCAGTATATTTGTTCACATGCTCCATATTGAGTGTGAAGCTCATAGTTAAACAAGCTCCGAGGGGATCAGGATAAAAAGTATGAATGATACAATGCTTCTCAGCCAGCACATTTGACCAAAAAAACCTAAGGAGTGTTCATACAAACAGCTCTGTAAACAGGTGTTAGATGCTGCAACTAGGAACTGGTACTAGCTGGCTTCTAGGCACCAACTACTCAAGGCTGGGAGTAGTAACCTACTTGCTTATGTCAGCAGCTAAGTGATTTACTCAAAGTGCATGGATTTATACACCTAGATAAACATTATCCTCTTCAGGACAAGCAGTGCACTCCAGCAAAGTTTGCATGTATTCTAAAGATTCTTGCCAGGAAATCAAGGTGGCCATGAACATACAATAAACACTTAGATGAGTAAAGGTCAACCTGTTGTGGCAGTGAGCAGCTGCTCAGTGCCTTCCAATGTTTATGTTCTCTTTGTTTTCCAGAAACTTGACAGTAGCAGCGTCAGGAAGGTCAGATGTACCCAACTATGTAGAATTTGTGTGAACAGACTAGTCTAGAAGCCAAAGGCATTTCATATTTTTAGTCCGGCAACAACTTGAAAGATAGAGCGTTCACTGGAAATATGTCACTGACGGTGCAATATTCATTCAGATTGGCAAGTTGCATTGCACCCAGCACTGAGCTGTAGCGGAGCAGGGTCACAGCAAATCATTTTGGCATCTTGGGCAGCTTGCCACGTCTTGCCTAGGGAGCATTTTTGCATTCCATAGGCCCATTTTGAGAAGGTATCCAATTTGAAGTGATGCCAGCGCAACCTTTCTACCTCCTGTCTCTCTCCACCTCAGAGAAGCGAATCCTCAGCACTGTGCTTGTGTAGGAGGCACACTGTAGGAGTGATCCATGTTTGCTGGGGATGTGGAATATAACTGTAGGAGAGTGGGGAAGCTGGTCACAACCCAGGAGTCAAAGACTTTGTCTTTACAATTGCAGCCTCCACATGGAAATACCTATTACAGGTAACACCAGTTACAGGCTGGTAGAGGTTACACTACCTATTACAGGCTCACCAGTAACCCACCTTCCTTCTGTCATCCTTATCAGTTGTAGATAGCACAGGACACTGTGTAATATGTCTATGACCACCTGCACTAGATTCCATTCATTTTTTGATGTCTGACTTGGTACAGTTATTCAAAGCTTGTTGCATGTGCTCCCATTACCCAGTGGGCCTGACCAACCATGCTTATGTTGTGTTGCCTGCAGGAGCCTAGACTGCAACAATGCTGCAGCTCTATTCAGCCTTAAAGCTCCTCTGTCATTACCAAAAAATGCTCCTTTATTGGCCTTATTACCATCTTGGTTCCATAGCCCTATTTCTTTTTCAGAGTGAAGTCAGGTAGTCTAGAGCAAATTGAGATGAATGCAGGTAGTTTTTGCCAGCATGTACAAAATGGAGAATGACTTGTGAGTCAGGATCACCTGAAAAGGAAAGTAGTTGGCTTTGGACTCAGTCAGATACTACTCACTGGTGAGCCAAAAGACGGGCATAACATGGCAGCAAAACTGTAGGATCACAAATGTGCTTTCTTAGAACTCTCTGCTTAGGCGGTCCTGTAGTTGCAGCTATTGCCTCCCATACTCAAGAACAACCTCAAGACAGAAAAGCATGTGACAATGGTTATTTTACCACCCTGGTGATTGCTAATTAATTTGGCATATAAGTAGCTCAAGTGTTAGGGCTATCAAAGTAGAGACAAGTAAGTCTATCTAAGAATAGACAATGCAAGCTGTATCTTTTATCTCTATCAATACAAATGCTTTTACATAACCGGCCTTCTCTAAATCAAAGGCTATTGATCCTACAAATATTTGGATTTTTTTACTCTGTGTTTCAAGGTTCATAGAGGAAATAATTTCTTCATTGTATGTCAGTGTTTGGTCCACCTATGGAAAGTTCACATACAGTAATGAGATCTATAGAAAAGACTAAGACATAGTACGATAGTACACGTTTAAAAGACTGAAAGAAAGACAGAGATTCCAGAGGAAAAAAAAGTCCCCAACATGTTGGTTTTGATTGCTGCTTGATGTATTTTGCAGAAACTCAGGAGAGCAAGTAAGAGAGAGAGAATCTTGCACAAGGGAAGAGAAAAGCAAGTTTGGTAAGTCAGAAAGGTAGACTCTGTGGAATGACACAAATTCAAAAAATGAGGGATGTATTGTACTCATACACTAATACTAATTTCAGCTTTTCATCAGTATATATTTTTTTCATAGAGGACATCTTAGGAATGCTACGCGTCTTCTTGCCTCGGTGTGCTGATTTTTCAGTTTAATCAGATCTGATAAGTGCTATCACGTTTAGTATTATTTTTGCTGGATGTTCATGCATAGTTTGTAATATGGGTCTTGTAACAAGGTTGAAGTTTCCATGATATTTCAAGTCTTTGAATATCTTATGACGATGATGGTATAAAAGAGGTATCCATGACCCAAAAGAGTGAGAAGAAAAAGTCAACTTCTCACATAGTGATACCAAAAAATTAATATTATTCTTAGAAAAATCTCGGCCTAGACTTTCATAATAATAAGTACATTCAAAAGACTACCTTGCTATGTATTTCAAGAAAGTTGTTTGCTTTTGCAACCTCATTCACTATCCTTTCCCTCTTCCCACCCTTTAATTTACATGACATTCGAGCTATAAGGCAAAAAGCAGAAAAAGTTAGCTTCCTCACCTACTCCCCAGGTGTGACATCACTGCAAAAACTGGTTGTCCTGTAAACCTGGAGAAATGAATGGCTGCTGACAAGCTGGCTTTTCCTGTGAAAGTTGTAAAGCCACATAATGACAGTGTATTACTGAAAAGCTGAGAGTTACGTGTGCCTTTTCATTCTTTCCAAGATACCACTTACTGAGTCTCTCTCTTCTCTGTACGTGTGTCTTTAGCACAATCACCTGGATTCCCTTTTCGGGTAATTAAGTGTCAGCTAAGCAGAAGTGATGAAGCACTATGATCAGGGACACAGAGTAGTACCCTGTTTCTGTTTGTATGTACTTCCAGAAATTGAGAAGTGGTTAACAGGTGAATAGCAGGTATGCTGCAGAGTCCAACTATCAACCTAACACTGACAAAAAACATTACTAAACCGTGTCCCCGAGCACTAGCACTATGTCTACCCATCTTTTCAATACCTCCAGCGATGGTGCCTCAACCACTTCCCTGGGCAGCCTGTTCCAACGCTTAATAACCCTTCCAGTGTAAAAAATGTTCTTAATATCCAATCTCAACCTCCCCTGGTGCAACTTGAGGCCATTTCCTCTTGTCCAATCGCCTGTGGCTTGGAAGAAGAGACTGATTCCTACTTCTCCACAACCTCCTTCCAGGTAGTTGTAGAGAGAGATAAGGTCTCCCCTCAGCCTCCTGTTCTCCAGGCTGAACAATCCCAGCTCCCTCAGCCTCTCCTCATAAAAATTGTTCTCCAGACCCCTCACCAGCTTTGTTTCCTTCTCTAGATCCACTCCAGCACCTCAGTGTCTTTCTTGTAGTCCACTGTATCAATTTCTTTTTATTGGATTTGGTCCTGTGCACAGGCTTTGTCCTCTGCTTGTGGTTCAGGTTAATTCTTCAGTATTTCTCAGGGTATTCTAGTTCTCCATGTCTCTATCAGGTTTTATGAGGTCCAATGTGTCTGACATTCTTGTGTATGTGTTAACTGACACTGCCATAGCCCATTTTGCAAGACATTATCAAACTTTTCATAGAAATAGCAGACCATGGTAATTCTCATCCAAAATCTATGTATAAAGAATTTAGTAAAACCAGAATCCATCCCATGTATTCTTTCATCTGCATAATGGTGGTTGCTTACATATCTGCAGATCATTCTGGTGAAAAAAAAAGTCTCCACTTCAAGCTTCTCAGTGTGTGTCGCCAGTAATATCATATATAGCAGATGAAGCACCAAGAGCTTTGGTTTGTGCACTCCTTATGAAGTAGGCATGACCATGTAAAAAGTCTCCAGAAAAATATTTAAACAGCACAATAACCATCTCCCTACCATGACTCCAGAACAGAAGCAGCACCGTGGATGAAGAGGAAGCCTAGAAGCAGCACAACATGGTAGAAAAACAGCGGCGGGTTCTGACAGTCTTGCAACATGACCTGTTTCACATGCTCACGCTGCTCTGCCCTGCACCACATCCGTGCTGGTTTAGGTGCAAGTAAACTTGCAATATTACTTTAAGTAAAATGCCAATCATAAAAGCACACTTTAATGCCAGACAATTTACAATAAAGCATTCTAATCTGCATTGTAAGGCGCAACAGCTCAAAGTATCCCGCAGCAGATTTCAAATGCGGACAAATCCTAATATCCTCAGAACTAAGCACGCTCTGACATATATTTGTCCTTAACCTTTAGTAGCCATGTAACACTTTTATTAGTTTTACACTATCACATAATTCTGAGCAAACCAACAGATTTGGAAGGGGAATACTCAGGAAGGATTTAAGGATTTAATTTTCAAATATGGAACAGGTTCATTTATCAGCCAATAAGCAGCTACTGCCATCTATTGGATAAATTATTAAAATACAGAAATTACATTATACTGCCAGCAAGGGATCTGGAGTACAATATCCTTTCTGAAAATAAATGCTCAGTATTTTATCACATAAAAAAACTGTTACAAGAATATTATCGTGGGCTTAGATACGGATAGATTACAGGTAAGGAAGTATAAATGAAACTAATTTTGTTTGCCTCCATTTCAGAACTGTAGTTAAAGCTTGCTTCTAATCTTAGAACCCAGTAGTTGCAAGCAATTTCATGCCCATACTCTGCCTCACAAAGCTCTACTGGCTGCTGCAGTCACACCTATCATCTCTGCCCTTCCACTTGACCTGTGGCAGCTCTTTACAACAACAGCACCAGTTCCAGGTGTATTCTAACATAATAAAGTTCTGGTTTGTGCCATATACTGTTACCATTGAAACTTTTTTCCAAGGGCAACAACAATTAAGGTGACATTTAGAGCAGCCAGCCTCAGAAATGGTTCTTCCTGCCAATGCAGCCAGCATCAGCTGAGGCTGAAGGCATGGGCTAGTGACCTCCAGCTGCTGAGGTACCAGATCCCATAGCCAGTGACCACTCACCAGCTAAACTGTGCTAAATGAAGATGTGTGTGCTCATAACCTCCCCTAAAACACATTTTGAAAGAAAATGTTACCTCAAATCTTACTCTAAGATGCATTGAAAGCTGGGAAAATAAGTTTAGTCTCTCTTAATTTTACAGCTAATGTGAATACTCTATTCACCCTTGTAAACCATAGAGAGAAAGTCATTAAAAAGGTTATTCTTACAACTTGTCTTAGATACCTGTCCTACTAGAAGAATTATCATGTGGAGAGGTCTGTCTTCACAGTACAAAGAGAGTTTAGATTTGGAGATCCAGTTTTGAGATGCCTCAGTGTAAGATAAATGAACATGATACGCACCGCTCCGCCAAAGGGAATTTTGGCTCCTTTCTGCCTATAACGCACTTGTTTGCCTGCCTCCAGCACGTCCTATGCCTTCTGTTGCCCATGGTGGATTTTGGACCATTCCCTAAGAGTCTTTCACAGAGTAAAGTCACAGAAGCCCAGCTCAGCAAGAGAGATGGCAGATTTCTGCCTTGCTAGTGAGTTAAAACAGCTCACAGGAGAGTTCAACGAGCACCGGGCCTGCATGGGGAAAGGGACAGTAGCGAGTCACCTGGAACAAGGGAGCAGAGAGTAAAAGCAGAGCAAGAGGAAAAGAAAAAAAAACAAAAACCCAACACTGGTAAGGCATGCTACTTTCAGGAGCAAGGAAACATCTGAGCAGTTCTGGCAACTGTAAAACTCGGGAGCCCAGACGAGTCAAACATCCAATGATAAAAAAAAATAAAATCAATTAAATATCTTAATATGCTAGTACTTATCTAATACATTAGTACCTGTCTCTTGCACTATAAAATTCCTTACGTGGCTAAATATCAGTTTCCACAGTCTAAACCATGGCTAACGCATCAGCTTAGTTTTTAGAATTCCATTTATTTTCAAATCTTGTTTTAAACCCGCACACTGTACAGACATGTAACAATTGTAAGTTGAATACTAATTTACTTCAAAAGTGGAATCCAAATGTATCAATTGAGGGACCTGTAGGGAAATCAGAAAAGACTACAGATAGACTGTTTTTAACATTATGTCCTGTAAATCAATGAGACTATCATCAGAAACTGGAAAAATACACTCAGAATGTAAATTTATGCAATGAAATGTTGCAGTATCTCAAATGTACAGTATCCCAAGGAAATAAAGTACTTCATTTATTATCTGTATGACACTTATACATGGGCTTCTTTTTGTCTATGAGTGGAAAGGTTTCACTTATCAACCTTACATAAAAGGATCTGATTACTGTTTTTCTAAAAAGTTTTTCATCTGGGCTTTTTTTTTCAGTTTATTTCAGTTAAGTTTGAGATTTGTATGATTTTACTTTGAAGTGATGAAGGCAGCTGCTGATTATACAGTGGAGATAATTTGAAGAAAGACATGCATGTTTGGTTCCTGTCAATTTATTTTCATGTTTTTAAATTTTAAAATGTTGCTTCTGTAGTACCTGTAAATTGATGGTATAAATGTTAAAGAACAAGAAGTGTGAGATTCTTGTCGGCTTCTCAGGTATGGAAGCAACATGGTAATAAATAAGTAAGCTTGTATTGCCATCAGCTGTTTGGTACCCAGAGCTATTTTGTTACCAGAGATTTAATGAAAAAAGCATGCACCTGTATAGGCATAGGGTTAGAGAAATGGCTATAGAAGAAATGGTCTCAAAGGCCTGAAATTCTTTCTGGGATGGTTACCTTTGTTCCATTGGCAGCCTGATATTTGCTCAAAAGTGGGAGCATTTCAGGTTACAACTGCCATACATTGTGTTATTATTGGAATAATCTTGCCTTGCATTATTAGTTTGGCCTTGTCTACACCTTTCTTATCTGTTTCCTTAACACTTTGCTTTTATTTTCAATGTGAAGTCATAAACTCTCTTCCTACTGCTACTGGCAGCTGCAGTGGTATTTACAAATGTGGGCTTTGCTGCATTGATGACATTTTTCTCATGGCTTTTGCAAGTTTAGTTTATAATTTAAGGCATAATTGAACTAAACAGCCTGACAGTAACAGTTTGAGAGAACTAAATATCAAAATAGATTCCTCTTGCAAATACTTCTTTTCAGGTGAAGCTTTCTTTTACTTGTCAAATACGTGTAGGGGGTTCTTTGGTATTGCTTCAATGTCGTTAGCTTCGTATTATTTGCGATCACAGTGTTTCTACCACAAGCTCTTTCTGTAACATTTTAGACAGTAGGACTGACATTTCCATTGCTAATAAATGAGGTAGAATTGCATAGAACAGGAGACCGGTGTAGGAAGTGCTTCACAGTTGGTATAGTACCGTCTTATATACATGCTTTACCAGCTAACTGTAAGTTCAACATGATGGAGTCCTATATTCTTAGCGGTCCTCATGATATTTTTTACTGATATTTAGAGCAGTCCTATCTCTGGAAGGAGATATCTGTAAGACTGAGGTTTTATTGCAAGAGGTGGCAGATTTCCTTGAAGACTGTGCTGCATGTGGTCTGTGGTTTTTTTGGGTAGAGTGAGTAAGTTTGTATACTGGCTTTGGAGAGTTACATTTCAAAAAAGAAAAAGTCTGAGAGAAAAGATTGCAAGAGCACTTAAAGGTTCTTATTAGTCTGTGATAAATATCAAAGATACAGCAAAAATGTCTGGGTTCTTGAAGAAGCTTTCTTATAGAATGTATTTCCTGGCATTTTTTATCACTTCATCAGCAAAAGGGTATAGAACCTAGCCTACCAAACACCTGTCCTGATAGTTATGGTATCTAGAATGCAATACTGCAAAAATGCAAGCAAGTAGAATGATATATGAAATACCTTATAAAAATCAGCTGTTGGTGCTTTACAAAAAATGCTCTGAATCAACAGGAAGCAATTTTGACAACTGTAGTGCTAAGACTACATGTTATAAGAAAATACTGCAGCGTACTGTGTCAGCAATCTGGGGGGAAAAAAAAGCAAAAATATAGCGTAGCATAAAAGTAGAAAATTATCGATCTGTTATCACCTAATTTTCTTATAACCCCAAACAATAAGTGTGGAGTATCTGGTCAGTGGCTCAATTTTGAAAAGCTGCATTTCAGTTCTGTTCAAAAACCACCATTTTTTATTTTGTCATGCTTGGAAAATGAGGATTGCCTAGGTGATCCATTAGCGCTCTTTTCTCTTGCATATACTAGTTCATATCCATATATTAAATTATCTATAGGTATTTCATAGTAAACTTAAATTTCTTTATGTCTTTGCTACAGTGTAAATATTTGTCTAATGATTCACCAGCTAAACATCTCAGCAGAAAACAAGGACCTGAAAAAGAAGTAGCAAAGTTACGTTTTCAGAAAGTAAGACTAAGGATTTGTCTAAAAAAGACCCAAATCTAAAACTACAAGATTAATCTTATGGCGAATTTACTGTCCAGGATAACTTTATAAGCCATCCAGGTATCAATTTTAGCATTTTTAAATTCTTTTGTTTACTTTGGTCAAGGTGTTGATTACCATGGGGCAAATTATTACTCTACCTTCTATATAAGAAGTATGTGTCTATGGCTGTTTATGGTTGCTTTCTATTCTGTGACTGTCAGTATCTCTAAGAGATTTTTAATCTGTGTAATGAAATGTTAATCAAGTGGAAAGAATTTTTGAGTTTTCTAATTGCTGTCTTTACTGAAGAAAAGACTGCTGTCTTTAGTCATTATGTGTACCTGTTGTGGCTGTCTGAGTTGGTGGAGACTGGTCAAAAAGTGCTTCTCCCTTAGCAGGTAGCGTGCATGAGAGTACTTCAGGATGACAGGGAGGTAATGGCTTACGTAAGTGGGTAGGTTGGCTAGTATCTGGAGGTGGTTTTGTAGAGGAAGAGATGCCTGCAGGCTGCGTGAGAGATGATCTTTAGCTAATTCTGAGAGTTGGAGAATGCATAAATAAAAATAGCATGTAACAAATCTAAGGGTATAGGTGTCACACAGGCTGTCCGATATCAATTCACAGTTCTGTTAAGATTGCTAAGTCTTTTCTACCCCACAGACCTCAGGGACAAAATGAACACACGTCTCACAGTAGGAATGACACTGAACCAATGTGCTTCCTTCCTCCTATGTGATAGGAGAAATGGGTGTGACCTTTCTGTTTCAGCTCAATGTCATGCTTTAGATATTTGGAATTTCACAATCTCCCTGCTCTTCTCTAGCTGCAACATATAGTGTAGGCTTTAGGAAAAAAATCTTTGTCTATTTAGCAGAAAGGTTCTTTTTTCCTCCAGATGTAGTCAGTGAACATGCGTAGAAGTCAACTTGCATTGCCAAAGTGCAAGTCAACCTGAATTGCCAAAGTGCTTGTAACCTGGACTTTTCACTGAGGTTTGTCATCAATAATTTCAACCTTAGATTATGGGGTTTCCTTTAATTCTTTGTGATGACTTTTTTTTTTTTAAAAAAAGTGGGAGTTAGGTCTCCAGACTGCTGCCTGTCTCCTCTATGCCTTGTGCACCACCTGGTGTGTTCTTTTAATATCCCTCCAAAGATTCATCCTTTCACAGATCTACAAAATGCTGTATTTGCTTGTTTCCAAAAAGGTAACTCACACACTAGTTACTTTGCCTAGTAACAAAATATGTCTTAATTCATACCCTTCTGTTTAGCTTCCAGTTGTGTTTAGCAACAGCATAAGGAGTTCTTAACGTTAGCTTACTGAATCAATAATCATTAGTGGCAATCTAGTTTAACTTTATCCTTTAGCAATTTAGAGAATCAGGTACTTTCATAAGTCTTAAATACTGTTTGCATAAAACCACATGAAAAGAACCCACTAAGACTGGCTACTGAAGGTGAGGTACTTACTTTCAACTAAGTCTTGATATTCTTTCTCCCCCTTGCTAGGTATCTTGCACACACAATCAGGCTTAGTTTTTGGCTTTTCACTGCTGTAAATTTAAATTTGTGACTCAGTTCTGTTTACTGCAGGAAATGTGCATTACGTACCATTCCAGTAGTTTGTACATGCATTATTTTTCCTTAAACAAAGACCCTTTTACATTTAGTAACCAGTATACCAGGTGATGACATCGTTTACAGTTGTGAGAAATACGTAAAGATTTTATTCTTGAATGTAATTTTAAAATTAGGATATTGTGTTGACATGACTGTGGGTTTGGTTTTTTGGGTTTTGTTTTTGTTTTTTTTTCTCTTTCAGATTCTCTAGAAATAGATAAATTAACCACTTCTTCAGAGCAGCACAAACAAGCTTAGGAGAATTCTAATGCACTCTCAGCATCTGAATTGCCTAGCAACAGAAAACATTGTACAATGAAACAAACCAACTTGCTCAGAAACAAAAACTTCATAGCTTTGTGGAAAAATATGAACAACCTGATGCGGGAGTATCAATGCCTAAGCAAAAGTTATTCATCACCCCTCTGGAAGCTGCATGTGAAGAACAAAAAACCAAACTGGCAGACAGGTAAGCACTAGATGCCGTAGGGTGTAGTTGCATTCAATTGGATGCATTTATAAAACTTTAGGACTGTTTGCACTTTTCACATCACTCACGAGGTTCCATCTTTGTACACCCTGTACAAATACTGTCACACACTGTTTAGAAACCATGTCTCTGCCTTCCCTTGTTCCTGATTTTGTGAGCTGTAAAAGTAAGTATTCTGGACTTCTGAACTAGGTATATTGTTGGTAGTCAGTTCCATAAGTGAAAATATAGATATGCTGACAAGTAGGCCATCTCTGCTGCGTGAGGAATAAAGAATTACTATTATTAAATAATAATAGCATTTTAAATTATTATATAATTAATTGCTTCTATTTATTATCATTATTTATATATAATAATATATAATTCAGCAAGATTTTATTTGTAGCTATTATTTCTGTATCGTTAATTAAAACAAAAATATTTAAATATTTAAATATTATAAATGCAATTTTGAACAAATGCTTCTATAAAGTGAAAGTAGTTGGAAATACCTCTCAGTATTTAATAATGAAAATACATGCGATTCCTTGTAAGGGGTGCTGAAGTTTGCTGGGTTTACATCACTGCTGCAAAGCATGAGACAAGGAAGCAGTGATCTTTAAGGGCGCCCGCACATGTATGTGTGTCTGTGTTTATATATGTGTTTTATTTCAAAACACTCACCCAGCTGCAGATGAAGAAGAAAATAATTGCATTGACTTACATCGTGTAGTTCTGTGACTCAGTGGTGATGCTGAACTCTGTTGAACGTGCTAGCTTGAATTATTTTATCTTTGTTTTTAAATATCCTCAGCCTGCTTTGAAATAGCAGCCAGGTCAATTTCTGGAAGAGAACACCAGTCTTTTCAATATGAAAGCAAGCACAGATTTTTATAGCTTAACGGTGAGTTTTAAAGGTGCTTCCTCAGTAGGATTATCTGAAGGAAATCTCAAACAACATTTTATGGTAGGTGTAATTCATATACGGTGGACAGATTGCAATACTTTTATTTTCACTGTAAGCATAGACAGCAGTCAAAATGTATTTAACTGTTGACTGAGATCTCTCACCCAAGCAAGCATATTTAAATAAGATAGCTTTTAGCTCATGCTTGCTTATTTAGTGAAGTTTTGTACATAACGAATTTAGATGTGCTTAGGGCAATAGAATGAGAAAACGTGAGTCTGCTGACTGTAACTTTAGCAATAAATTGTGTTCAAAACTAAGCTTTGAATCCCACTGTGGATTTTTAGCCTGGTGATCTAGGTAACTGAGTAAAACAAGCAGTAAGTTTTGTTTACCTGACTGCATCTATCCACTTGCCTATTGTTTCTCATGTCATTGTACCATGAAAATGGGGACAGCCTGGAACCTCTGCGTAAACAGTACATCTTGCCGTGATAGTTTCATCCCTGTCTATATTCTGGAGTCAAGCTAGGATCACTGAAAAAGCATACCAATTGTTGGGGCATTAGTCTATAACAGTAATGGCTAATGCACCTCATCAGATGTTGGAAACAAGAGATGATCTTGCTAATGAATGTGTACAGGGGGAACTCTTGTATAAACCAAATCAATCTGCTTTCTTTCTTTTATTTTCCTTGGAAAAATCTGGTTTCTCCTTTTCTTGTGGCTATACAAACAAAAAAAACCCCAAACCCTTTGAATAAATATTGTTATAAAGTATATTAAAGGACTTGGAAATACCACTTAATGTGTTTACTAACTCAACTATAAACTTGTGACATAAAAGATGCCTTAAGCAGTTGTGTACATTACTCTTAATGTCATTATAAACATCAGTGAAGGGAATCACGCTCATCTTTCAATCTCCTAATTTTGGACATAGAAAAAATTTGACTTTGCTATTTTGTATAAGTATTTTCCAACAAAAGTAGTAACTGTTGTACTTCAGATACTTTTACTTCAGTTGGTTTCTGTATTAAAGAATAGGCTATGTACCTTTGGTTTTTTCCCATGAAAGAAAGATTGTTTTCACTTGGCGGAAGACTTTAGTGCAGTCCAACTGATAAAAAGGTCTGAGTGGAAATTCCAATGATACTTCTTTATTCGGAAAATTCCAATGACACTTCTTTATTCAGGAAGGCTCAGTTTTTTGGAATGTAGCTAGTGGGTTTAAATGTTTGGGAAAACTAGTAGTGGGCATTTTTCAAGCATTTATCGAAAATCTACCTACTTTTTACATCAGAAAAGACTGAGCTTTTGGGGAAGAAGTTGAAGAAATATAAACTGTAACTTATCTTCTAGACTCCCCCTTAGACAAGACCGTGGCTTTTTTTTTGAAAACAAAGGTGTGCAATAAATTAGCATCCTCACATCTAGATGCAAATGTGATATGACATAGTGCTTTTTGTGTATGTGACATGTGGTTTGTGTATTGTTCTAGTCAAGCCCGTGCCTCCAAACCAGAAGACAGTTTATAAAACTGATTGGTTAAAAGAAATTATATAGATTTCAGTCCACAGGGCCTTGAAGTGTTTTAGAAACTAAGAGAAATAGTTTTCACCTTAATAAATGGCAGCTGTCCTTTCTAGCAACGTAGCTGCCATATGTAAACAGCTTTAAAATACTAACTTTGAATTTGATATTTGATTGACAATTAATATTGCCAGGAGAAGGCTGGAAATGAGAGTACATTTAAATGTATTGGAATTTAAATACTCTGTATAATACAGTTACGTAATTGGTGGACATGTACGAAGTATTTGGTTATGTACTCTGACTCATGTAGAAAGGTAGTGATAACCTGGTTGTGTGTGTATGGAAAGCTTCCACTGGCATTTTGTAACGCTGCTCTCACAGGACTGAGCAGCTCCTTAGACAAAGTGATCTGATAAAAGCATTCTCCCAGCTGCCAGCACATCTGTCTGTCTGATTTAAAAACAAACAAAACCCAAACCCTTAACTCTGTAATTGTTTGCACATTTCCATTTTCACTGATGCACTCAGCAGTAGTTGCAAATCAGACAATTCTTGTATCACAGGAGTCCTGTCTTTTCAGAAAAACTAGTGGGTTTTTTATGTTAGACAAGTTCCTAAGCCTCTTAAGCTTTCCAGCCTTTCAGCAACTTTATGCCGATTCTAAGCAGTAGCAGACACTTTGTGAGAAGTTTGTAAGTTCTTACTGAAAAATCTCACTTCATTCCATATAAGCTTTAACTTCTGCATGCACAGATGGTCTATTAAGTGTATTACCCTCAGACTGCTTCTTGTGTGCCTTCTCTATCTTCATCATGACATCTTTTTCTGCTTCCCTTTTCTCTGAACTTCACACTCCTTTGCCTTATCTTGTCCTCCTACCCCTTATTTACTCCATTTAACTAATCTCAACTTTCTATAAGTACATATATTTACCAATCCAGGAGTAAAGCACAATAGGAATGTGGCATTTAGGTTTTGGCATCTGCCTGTCTCACCAGGAGCAAAAATGTGATGACTGAGCCAATGTCTCACTGAAGTCAATAAAGACCACGGCTCTACGTTCCAATAGCTTTGGATGAGGCGTTAGCAAAGCGCCAGAGAATGCATCTAGTGTTCTCTGTCACTGATGGTAATTACACAGAATCTACTTGCAGTCAGGTCAATACTTGCCTCACAGCTTCCGGGATAAAAAACACCAACCACCCAAACTGAGTCAGTTAATTCATCCAAGCATTAGGCCTTTTTCAGCACTTCAGTAACTTATCTTCTCCAATTGCTACAGGAATCTGCCTCTCAAAACCGTGGTTCTAGGACAGGGACCTTGTACAAACCCATGCGGTTCTTCTGCACCTGTGCAGTACTCAATAGTGCAAAATACTACTTATTGTCTGACAACAACAACCTCACTTTTTGATCTTGCCTCTTAAAGGCTGCCAGCCACTTATGAAACCAGCAGGAACTCCAGGCTCATCCTCACTGTAAAGGCTTGTGATCAGCATCTCCTGCTGGAGTAACAACAATTTGTTCAACTTCTAATGGCAAGGCTGGTACGAGAGGAGCTTCAATAGGCACCTCCCAAGTCAGTGGTGTTCATCTAGCATTTAGAAGGGTGTAGCATTCTCTTGAGTACTCTGCATATCTGAGGCTAATTTATGTCCAAAGTCCAAGTTCCTTTGCTGTTTCTTCAGTGCTCCCCTTGTAGGGAGAAACAAGGCAAATAGCAAAAGATTGTGCAGGCAGACATGTCACTAATCCCTATGGCCTAACAATCTCTGCTGTGCCAGAAAAGAGACTGCACAGTTTAGTATGTCCAGTACTTGATACTGCTCTAAAAGAACAGTAATTCTGCTGCTGCTCGTGGAATCCAACAGAGGGGATATTACCTGTGTTACAAAGATTCTTGGTGATAACTTGGATAGTTCCCTGAACTTCTTTGTACAATTCATTATGCAAATAGTGGAAAACCACCCTAACTTCTAAGGTAAATAACAATAAAATCAATTAAAGTTCTCTGTGAAACCTGGTCCTAAATAAGGATCTAGGTGCACCTATATACTTTACAGTTTCCTTCTAGTTGCAAGAGAAAATGAAGAAGCCCTTAAAGATGCCTCATGAACTAAGAAGTGAAGGGAAGTGAAGGAGAAAACAGAGACATCTAGGATGACAATGGCTGACCCTTCTGAAAAGACAGAACAATTCCATTATGGAATAGTAGAAGAATAATTCTTCAGTGTGTCAAAACCTGTTGCACATTTGCTCCTTTGTAAGCCTATCCTGCAGGCTCTGGATGATGACTTCAAGACAAAACTCTTGTTCCAAATACTGTAATGAAGGAAAAAGTTAATTTTCAGATTTGTGTCTCAAATCAAATGTTTCTCTTCTAACACGTGCTGCCCCCCTTCATATCTCCATTAAGGAGGGAGAAAGACACCTAGATTTTCTGCAGGAACTAAAAATTCTTTATATATCCTTCAGGTTGATGTATCAGGGATTGTCACAGAAAAAATTGTCTTGTTGCCACAGTAATGGTATAAGAGATAGTGACAGGTTTTTTGTTATCATTTCAGTGAGGGTGTAAGACTGATTCTTCAGTTGAATAACTTACCTGCCTCGAAGATGGAAGACATTCTTGCACGAGCTGGAAGCAAGAGCTGTAGCCCCAGTTGGCCTTTTTTCCTACCATCCCTGCCACTCCTTATATTCCTGCATTCACTCCTGAAAACCCCTGTAGCCCTTGAGTGACCCGTGGATGATTGTGTCTGGAGTTCACAGGTTTGGAGATAAAGTGATATAGACCTGAAATGATTGGAAGATGAAGCAGAACAGTAATCTTCAATGAGCCTGGGTTAGTTTATATTAATAATAAAGCAGTGCAGCGAGTTAAATAGGAAGCTGAGGAAATTAAAAAAAGCTAACTAGTAGACCAGGTTTTATGATTCCCCAGAAGAGTCAGATTTGGCAAAGGTAGTTGTTGAGGGTTTTTTTGGACTTTTTCCTCCCGTACCTTTTCCCATGCAGTCCTTGTTGTGATGGAGCACCCATTAGAGCAGCGAGAGGTCAGCCTGTATTTGGCATATGGACATGAGAGCAGGAGATGTAACTGGTGCTGATGTGAGCAGATGGTTGTGAAAGCCTGGAACAGAAAGCTGGCAAGATGTCAGTCTCATCTCGATAGGACCACCTTTACAAGTACAATCTGCGTGTAGCTATTGCAACTGTAGCTACCCGTAGAGAAAAGCTAGCCCAAACGATTTTATTCCCAGAGTAAACAGAACACATCCTGGCAGGCATTATTTTACTATTATAAAGTCATAATGCTTAAGTGTGGTGTAGGGTTGAGTGGGCATTACTAAAGACTCTACAGGAAAATAAGAAAAAATCCTCAACTCTTGAAAATACTGATCTTAGTGTCTTATATTCTCTGAAGGCAGAAGGGTATTATTTTCCCTTCCTTAAGGGCCTTTTAAATGGAAAAAAAAAATAATTTTTCCTTTAGTAATTCCTAAAGGTTCTGCTTCACTAGGTTTTTTTACAGTTCCAGTAAAAGGAAGCTTTTTCTGGCAGTCACACTACAAACAGTATAGGGTCTCTATGCTATGCAGGACACAACTGTATTAGATTTCACTTGCTACCAGATCGAAGGCTGT
>VXBJ01001083.1:0-16989 GCA_013400055.1 Nycticryphes semicollaris
ATAGATATAGATATATATATTTATATTTACATATAAAAATCTTGTGAACTGAACAGAAATTCACTTGATTTTTTCATTTGTTTTGTTTTAGGTTTATTTCAGCTGCAGTTATATCCCTCTATTTGCTGTCTTTTAGTGTGTATCTAACCCCTAATTCCTCTGTGAAATATCAGGAGGAGGAATTATTTTCCACAATTTTAAGTTACTGTATCTTGTCCAAACTTCACAGTGGCAGCTTTCCGTGGGCAGCTTGCCAGCAATCTGGGTGCCACAATTCATTTGAGCTATGATATAATAATTTAATCTATTTATTTATTTATTTTAATGAGAAATGAGCGGAGTTTTGCTACTGCTGGAATTTCATACCTTTCCCCAAAAGCTGAGTAACACTGCCTCCTTTGGGGTACAGCAGCAAAACAGCCTTGGCGTGTACGTGGGAGGAGAAAGCGAAGAGAGGGCAGAACGGGAGGCATCCGAGAGAAACATTCATTTTTCTCTTTGTTTTTGATTGCTTAGTTGTTCCTGGAAAGAAGAAGGGATGGAACTGGGTTTCCTACTTAGAAGAGGAACGGATGCCAGCTGCTCCCCTAAAACTGTTCAGAGAGGTTGGCAGCTTTTTCGGCTCTCTTGCTATGTTTTTCTCAGGCAGCATCACAGAATTACTAACTCAGTGGAGGATTGGAGCCTACCCTCAAGCCAGCAGTTACTTTTATGAGTAGTTTCGGTGTGAGCAGGCAGTAAAACCCCCACGTTTGTTTCCAGCCCTCAAGCGCTGTGGAAACAAACGTCTGCCCTGTGAGTCTCATCCCAAACCAGGCTGTAAAAAAATGCTGGTTGGGTCTCACTTGGAAATAAACAGTCACTGTTTCAATCTGCTTTGGGTCACTCTGGATAAATGGGCTGTTAGGCAATCTCCCAGTAGAGCTGGACGGGGACAGCCTAATGTCTTCCATATGTCTTGTGGCCGTAGAGCACCCCTTCCATCCTCCCTCTGAAGAAATCCGCCGGTCCGTTGGCTCTGTGAATGCTGCAGAGCGTCTCAATGAGAAGCAACTGTTATGAGGGAGGGTGGAAGTTGTGTTTGCGACATGTTGAAGGTGGAAGAGGATGAGTTTAGCCCTTGGTGAAGCTGCTTCTGCCCTCCAGTTCTGCTCCCAGTGAGCTGTTCAAAGCCAGGGGCAGTTGGCACCTCGCAGAGTGAGATAGAAGGAAAATCAGGTAATGGCAGTGGACGCAGTTCCAGTTTGCAGTTCCAGTCCAGATTTCTTTGAAGCCTTTACTGTACTTCAGAAGTTTAATTTGGATTGAGACTGCAAATAAAATGAAAGACAAATGTTTTCTGGAATGACTGTGTGAAAGGACTCCAGATCTCGTGTGCCTTGTCCTTTCTACCCTTTGAAGCTGAGAAGTCACCTTCTGGGGGGGCCACGGACCTCGTGCTGACACAAGCAAAGAGATTTTCACTTTCCCAGCCCTTTGTTTCTGCCAGCCCTCCTGCACTGGACTGTGAAGGGGATTCTTTTGTCTTTGAATAGAGCTCATTTCTGCATCTGCTGAAAGGTTTGCTCATAGCTAATTGCAACAGGCTCATGGGTCAGTGTTTTGGAGAGATTAATTAGATTAATGAGTAATTCTGAAATACGTGGTCATGCCATTATTGATCCCTGTACCTGTGCCTGTCTGTTTGAGTAGCAATCATCTAGCGATAGAATTTTCTTCTCTAGTTGAAAACTCAAGTATATCTGTTGACTGCTCTGCAATAGATTTTTGTCTCTAGGAATTAAAACCGACTGTTTCCTTCTTCCCCCTCCCCACAGTATCAGTCATTCCCACAAGGCCGAAATGGATTTAAAGTTGGAATGAAATTGGAAGGGCTGGATCCTGAACACCCCTCTCGATTTTGTGTTCTCACGGTGGCTGAGGTAGTTGCTCTTCCTGTCTTTGGTTCCAAAAGACAGTCTTTTAGGTGGCTTCTTTGAATAAAAAGTAGAAACCTAAGAATAACAGTACTTTGATGAATTAAAGTTTAGGAGGAGTTCAAGGTGACACTGAGGGAGGAGTGTTATGTGGTTAAGGCTATGCCTGAAATCCTATTCTTTTGAAACCCTACTCTATTTTTGCATTAACTCAGAATAATAAACCTATTAATAGCCCACAATGAACAAATATGACACATAGCAATGCAATTAGGCACTGGGACTTCCTAAATATAAGCAAGTCAAAATGCTTTTATGCTTCTTCAGTTTGAAATCTGCTTTGAAATCAGTGTTGATCTGCTATAGACATAAAAGCTTTTGGGCTGCATTTGTACTCCAGATGTTGCCCCGCAGTGGTGTGTGCATGAGTATGGGGCAGGAGGGCAGGGAAGTGACACTGACCTGGTCTCTTTTCAACTGTGTGAAGTTGTGAGGAAAGAAGAGCGCGGAAACTGGGAGGTGTAAATGAGGAAAAATAAAACTAGACTTAAATTTAGTGTTAGCTATAAATCCAAATATGGAAGGAGTATGTGATTATTAGGGTTTTTTTAACTTCTTTATGAGCCTTTATGATAACCAGAGCTGCCCTCGTTATAGGTACAAGGGTACAGAATGCGATTACACTTCGATGGTTACCCAGAGTGCTACGACTTCTGGGTTAACGCTGATTCCTCAGATATCCATCCTGTTGGCTGGTGTGAAAAAACGAGTCATAAGCTGCTCCCTCCTAAAGGTATGGGGAAAAAAGGTGCGCGAGAAACTGTGAATTCTACTAAGAACTATTTGTCCTGGCTCTGTGTGTTTCATTTTTAGTATGGTTTCACTGTGGAACTCGATCTGAGTGGTTTAAAGGGAGGAGACATCACCAAGACAGTGAATCACAAAAGAACAGACCAGCTTCCTTTTGATATGCCCAAAGATTGACGTTGTTGGTCAAATTAGAAACTATTGGATGAGCGTGTAAAACAAGGAGTCTCTTTGGGCTTCAGAACTTGCTTTTTTCCTGCATTCAATTTCCTAGAAACATTTGAAGGTTCAGATTAATGATTGGACATTATAGTGAGAGAGAGAGAGAGAGATGTTTTAGCTGAGATGCATGATCCCTGAAGGCTGCAGAAGGGCAGTTATCATGCAAAGTTCATGTTCTTCCCAGGTAATTTCCATTTCTGAAAAACCAATCTGAATGTAACGGGGCTGTGTAAAACAATCTTTTTATCTCTCTTTCTAGGTTTCAAGGAGGGAGAATTTAATTGGACTTCCTATTTGAAGAACTGCAAAGCTCAAGCGGCTCCAAAAAGCCTTTTTAAGACCCTCAGCACTGTAAGTGGTGGTATTGAATACAAGATATTTCACGTAGGTCTGATGCTGAGTTTTGACCAGAACATTTATGTGGTTTTAATATGCTCGTGTCAGAGGTACAACAGTGGTACAATCAGATGCAAGCTGTTTCCCTCTGTGATTTATTTTTAAGATGGAAAACTAGTACAATCTTTCTTCCTTTCCCCCAGTTACTGACTTTTGAGAGAGAGAATTTGTATTTCCCTTCCTCCTTAATACTGGAAGAAAAGATTTACTCTACCATTTATTAAATATATTACAGCAGTCTGTTTTGCTCTGTCCCTGCAGTCAAGATATTTGTGTCACTTTCCTCTAATTTAATCATTTCCAAAATAATTTCTGGTTTCCAGCAGCATACTCATGTGTGCCATGGGATTCATTATGGGGCTGTGGATCTTGAGCATTTTTCATCCTGTTGCTTTCTTTTTGGTTGTTAGTTTCAGTTCCTGTGTAGCACCCACTCCCATTCTGTGTCACTCACATGATGCAGAGTCCACGGTCTGTGAGATTTGAGGCTGCAGATGGACAGAGCCCTGTCTTCAGTGGGATCAGGGCCTCATTCTGCAGCTCTGCTACGCGTCCGAGTAACCTATTTTCCTTAAAGACTCTCTAACTTTTTCCACTAATGAGACAGGACCTGATGCTCAGGCTTATCCTCAGCCAATACTCACCATTGCAAAGCGTGTGCACCTTCACCTTTGAGTCTGTTGTGGTGTGATGTACCTGGAGGTTCTCTTATTCCAGCAATGTTAGCTCTTTTTTAGAAATAATAACACTAATTTCCAGAACACGTGGAAATCTCATCCGTGCCCTTCTTGCGAGTAACTAAATATCTAAGAGTGCGCATTGGTCTGTGGGTTATGGAATTAGAACCTGCAACAAAGGAGTTCATAAGGGTAATTTAAATGGCCTGCCCTAGAATGTGGCTGATTGTGTCCCGATGTCCTGTTCCTCAGCCTGTCACACCCTCTGGTTTTCGCCTGGGAATGAAACTAGAGGCAGTGGACAAGAAGAATCCATCTCTGATGTGTGTCGCGACCGTCACGGACATGGTGGATAACCGCCTGCTAATTCATTTCGATAACTGGGATGAGAGTTACGACTACTGGTAAAGATGCTATTTCTGATACGTATGTCTGCAAGGAGACTGTGGTTTCTTTTGCTTTTCCACTGAGGGTAATATCTCCTATTTTAAATGTCCTCACTAAAGATGGGAATCTTAAGTGGTCCACGTTTTCCAGCCTACATGAATGGAGGAACTTTCTTTGATTGTGTCTGTGAAAGCAACAAAAGGCACATCCTGTCAAAATAGCGCTGGGTCGACCAGTTTTCTCTCCTCTCTCCCCCTTCTCCTTTTGTTTGGTTTTTTTTTCAGAATAAGGCACCTGTTTGGTGGGAAGTTGGTCTTTTCTTTCTTTGCCATAAATAAATCGTTCAGAGCTTTGTAGCACTGGTGTTTCCATTTGCAGGGCTTTACATCTCGTTCCTTGGCCATTTTTAGGCTGTGAAGCTTTGTTGTGCTGTGTTTTGTTTAGAATTTGAAAATTTTAATAGGAAACACAAGCAAACAGAGCTTCAAAGTGGTAGAGCTTGGCTGAAAACACACAGGTTTTTTCCCAGATCTGAAAGACTGCTCTGGTCCTTTCCTCAGAGCAGAAGTGACAAAAGGGGCTGTCTCAAATTGGCCCCTTCCCTTCTTCAGGGGCTCAGAAGATCTAAACATACAATAAAATTGGGAACCAGGCAAACTACCCCTGGGTTTCAGCAGAATGAATGGGTAACGTGCAGTTCTTGGCAAAGTAATTTCCCTTTCTTCCGCAATCACGGTGTTTCAGTTAGGGACAAGGGTTTGGGGTTTGTTTCTTTGCTTCCTTTGAATTTTAGCTCGGATGGTCTGTGTCCTGGCTGTTGTGGTCTGGGTATAGGGGGACTTTTTGCTGGTTTTTTTTAAAGCTCCAGCCATTCTTCTTTGTCTTTCCCTATCTTTTGAGGCAGCTTGAACACCTTGAACACTCACCATTATAAATCCTAACGAGGTAAAGCTTGCCTTTTGCACCATGATCACACCCACTGCAAGCATCCACTAACCCGGCAGAGGCCTATCAGGCAGCATTTGAAATTCTGCTTTTTGCTTTTAGAATTGACTGCTGCCAACTTTCCCTCTTTCCTTCAGGTGCGAAGCTGGCAGCCCCTATATCCGTCCAGTTGGCTACTGCCAAGAAACAGGAACCCCACTGACAACACCACCTGGTATGTGGAAAGTGAAACTTATTTCCTGCCTCAGTCAAAAACCCTCCAAGCTTTATCTTCTACCTAATTACATAGTTGAAAGTTACAAGTTCCATCCAGGACTCTTTTCCTCTATGGACTGAACAATATTCTTCCTCATACTTTTTGCCACTGCATTTTATTTTGCTTCCCTAGCTCATTTGAAAAATGGCACGGGGTTTGGTAATCTGTAATTGAATTTGATTTCAGAAAGGGAAAGGAGTTGGAATTATTTACAGCATTTCCTTTAGGGTGAGCTGGAGGAAGGAGGAATCGGGATCATGATTTTATAGATGGTGAAATGGAATTTCTGGAAATAAAGGAGTAACTGAAGCCACATCTCTTTCTGCTGCACTAGAATTCAGTAAATGAAAAGAACGTTGGCAAATGAAAAAGGACGGAACCTAGAGGAAAATCAATGTTGTTTTCAGGCCTTGGAAGGGCTCATTCACCTTTAAAGTAACAAAACATAAAAAATTCTGTCTGCTGTTTGCTAGATTGACAGCCCTGGGGCAAGAATTCCTGCAATTACTGCATATAAAGTTTAGTGGAGTGGGTGGCTCTCCCAAGATCCCTCTGCATTGGAGGAATTGGCCTGTGTGAGTGGTTGTAAACACTGACTTTTCAGCAGCACCACATCTGTTCCTGCTCCTGGAATGTGCAACAGGGCTGTGTGTGCAGCTCCCCATCCCGTCCCACCGTTACCTGCGCCCCCAGCAGCATCCACAGGCAATTCTGATTTCTCTGCCCAGAGATTTACGTGCAGCAATTTGCAGGCTGTCCTGTGCGTTTGGTCGTGGCACCCTCCTGACAAAAGGAAACAATACTGAGGCTAAAAATTACTGAAACAGGAAGGAGAAAGAAGTACAGGAGTTTTTTCAATGTGGCTGCCAAGGAGAGCAGCACACCCATGTAGGTGTCTGAGGTTATGGTCATGGCGATGGAGCCTTTTCTCTGGTTTCACTCAGCTGTGGGTGAGTAGGTTGCAGGAGACAAGAAGTTTCTACAATCTTGCAGGCACTCACACGTGGAATAGTTAATAAAATAGGAAATTAATTTAGTGCTGCCATTGCACATCACAGGATCTTCTGACAAGCTCTTAATTGGAGGCTTTCTCTAGAGAATAAGCATTGATTAAGCTGTAGAGAAACGAACTCTTCAGGTTTTTCAGGTCAGGGTTAAAGCCCCATGTGAAAGCTGGAGGGTGGGGGGGAAATTTGCAGCGGTGCTGTGAGTGCTGGGGGTGGTGTGTACGAACAACAGACCGCTTTCTGCCGCCATCCATTGTGAGTGCTAAATTAACATAATAGCCATGGGTTACGTAGCTGCTTTGCTGTTGTTTGTAACAATAAATGCGTTTTTTTTCTTACTTAAATGTTAATTCTCATGTTTTTCTCAGGATATGAGGATTCCAAAGCCTTCTCATGGGAGAAATACTTGGAAGAAACTAATTCCCAGGCAGCCCCAGCAAGAGCATTCAAACTGGTTGGTGAATCTCTTTGATTGTCCTAGATGAGGAGGGCAGAGGGAACTGCTGTCATCTCCTCTTTCTTGCTGGATGCTTGACTTGATGGTGGTTCACCTTGTCTGTGCCAAGAGGGTGAAAGTGGGCATTTTGAGTTTAAGATCATCTCTCAGTGTTGCTAAAACAAAACACATAGCAGACTGCAAGATTATTTAAAAAAAACCAACCGAACAAACAAACAAACAAAAACCAAACCATAAAAAGCATCTTTGGAAACGATTTTTGACTAAACATCACACTTGCTGCATTAGCAGATTTCAGGGAAGAGCCTTTAGTCCCCACAGGTAATTTTAGCTTTCGGTGGAATGTGTGAAGGGCCGTCCCTTGGCTCAGAGAAGGCAAGGAGAGGAGAAGGAGTGTTTTTCTGCTCAAGGCCTGGCCGTGTGGGCAGAGGGGATCTCCCAGTTGGCATCTGAGCAAGACCAACACTGGGTGAACAGACTTTTCAGACTCTCCTTCCTGGGGGTCAGAAGTGGGTATCGCTGCCTGCAACTGGTGACATTGGTGGGGAAGGGAGGAAGGGTTATGTGGGGGGCGTGTGTTTGAGGGGGAATGAGAAGTATTCATCCATCAGGTGTCCACATGAAGTTATAAAAACTCCTCGAAATTATTTGCACCTTCCGGTTGTGTGAATCCTTATGCCCCTGGTTGGTGAGGCTGGAATCAAGGTAGAGTGAAAAGGTCCTATCAAGGACTTAGTTGTTCCGTACCCTCCACAGAACTAAGGATACTGACAGATGATGCAGCGTCTCTGCCAAGCTCCTAGATGGAGAAAGATCATCCTGCAGACTAAATCTGAAGATGGTTCTCTCGACCTTGGGAGCAGGAGCTTTTGTTTCTTACATTGGAGCTCAGTGCGTTTATCTGGGAGCTCACCATGAGCAGAAACAAAACAAAAGCCTTTAAAATAACTTCATAAAAATACCCCTCATACTTTAAAGTTTATTATTTTATTTTATTTCTTACCAGCACCTTCTGCACTGCTGGCTCACCTTGCCAAACTTTGCAATATGTTTTAAAACTTCTGTGCCACTGTGGCATTTGTCTTGATTCCTTTTGATGAAGTTAGCCTTGCAGGTTAATACCTGCTGCTCTCAGGTATATTTTGTTGGTAAATTCCTTGGGAGACAGGAGGAAAAGCAATCAGGGAGGCCTCAGATAAGGGAGGTAAAAATTCAGCCAGCCAAGTTTGATAATTGCTAGATTTCAGCAGGTGTCCATTTGAAGTCGTGGCAGGTTGGGAGGTGGATGTCAGGGAATAGGAAGAGGCTGGTTCTGCCTTTTCAGGGAGCTGTGAGGCCACAGCTGGAGTTATCTGCAGCACAGCTGAACTCCCAAACATCCCCTGGATTAAGGTTTGCTGGAGTTGGGCTGACACATCTTCCATCACACAGCGCCACAGGTGAATCGCCTCGGAGCCCCCGTACAGGGTAATGAGTGAAGCTTGTCAGTCGGTCACATTTGTTGTCCCCAACGTAGGCTCAGCCTTTTTCTGAGCCTAAAACCCCAGCCGTGCTGGAAAACGGGAACCTTCAGAATGTGAGAGGGAAAGAATGCACCCATTGCTCTTCTACACAATAGAGGAACAACTGAAGTAGTTTTGCAGAGGCAAATATTTTGGAAGGATAATAAAACTCTTTGTGGTAGAAAAAAGAAAGGGTGAAGTACAGCCTACTTAAAACTCCCAGTCTCAAGTCCTCAATAATGTGTCATTACAGCATTTTTTCCTCAGATTTTCAGAATATAAAATATATTGGGAAATGTCCCCTGAACATAACAGGGCTTTGCTCAGGACAGGGATTGCTCCTTCTTGGATTCTTCCCCAAGAGGGAACACAGCTCCCCCTTGGCTGCCTCTTTTCCTCTTTCACATACCTCTCTGCAGCCCTTTTTTAGTTCCTTCAGGTATCTGGCTTTGAGAGAATAGCAGAAAGGCCAATTCTGGTTCTCGTGGAACTCCAGAATATAAATTAGCATCCAAGAGTGTGGTTCGAAAATGAGGTGGGGGGGTGGGGATGGGGGGGAAAGAAGGCATTTAATATATCAACAGTTAATAGAACTCTTTCAAGATCAAACCTCGTTATTTTTCTGGCTTGCTTGGTCTGAAGTGCAAATACATGGCACAGCTATTGATTTTTTTTTTTTTAATTATTATTATTATTCCAGTTAGCAATTACAGGAAATCAGTACATAAAAATATGGGTTGAGATCCAGAATGGGCATTTCTCACTGAATTAGTTTTTAACAATTTTCAAGAGCTATCCTGTATAGTCTGAAGACACTCAGCAGCGGCACAAATAGCAGATCGTGTGTCTGGATTTCTGCCTTATCCTCCACCCAGAAGCGCAGAGACCACTTCATCCTCAACATTGCTATTTCAGCCCATCCTCTTGGGCTGTCAATTTAAAAAACATTCACAACCCAGTGCCAAAAAGGCAACAGCTCCTTCAGTAGGACTTACAAAATAGCCTGGCCCAGCTTGCGGGCAGGATTTTGTTCTCTAGCTCGCAGGCTGTTTCCTGGAGGAAGGCAGACAAGGTTGGCTGGTTCAATATGACACTCTTAAAGCTAAAAGTAGTTTAGATTGTCTGGCTTCCAGTGTGGTGTGTGGCTGAAAGCCTGCGGATAAATGGCTGTGTCCAGGTGAAAAGACCAGAGAAGCTTCAGGTTTGGAGTCTGGAACCCCCTTAGCTCAGAAATGCACCTCCTTCCCTGCCCCCGGCTGCTGGCAGTAAGAAGGGTGAGGAAGATCGTGAGGGAAAAGTGATTTTAATCATCTTTTCATTAGCCTGATCTCGTTCAAAGACATGATTTATCATCTCTTGCTAAAATCCTGACCTTTGTGTGCAGAAGTGAAGAAGGACGAGTTTTGAATGAGTATCAGGTGCTCCATAAGCCCCTGCTGAGGGGGTCAGAGGAGGAGTTTGCAGTCAGTCATGTAAAGATGAATGGAAAAATTGGTAAACTCTTAGAGTTTTACATCTGTGGGTGCTGCAGAGGGTGTGCACATCAGGTCAAAGGATGTTCTGGAGTTCTTACAAAGTAATTTGGCCACTGTGGTGTGAGAGAAAGGGTGAGTTGGCAACAGAGATGGGAGACTCCGACGGCCGGAGCTGCCCCCAGCACCGCAATTCTCCGCAGTCATCATTAACGAGCAAAATCGTAAGAGGTAGGTGGGAACCTGCTTAATGAAGGTAGCTCTGTTCATATCCTGATGCCAAGGAGGATGTCACATGTAGTCCAATGAAGTGAGGTGTCACATGGTGGTGTGTTTCAGGTGTAAGATGGTGGTGAACTGGCTGTTGTCCTTGTCAGGTGTGTGATCTCCCTGCTGTGTTTGGGATTCCCACTGTCAACGCTGCAGAGTCTGTGTGTCGCTAGAGCTTGCGGTCTTTTTCTCTGTTAGGAAGTACCTCTTGCCCTGGCTTTGAAATGCTCCTCTGAAGTAGCGTTGGGCTGCTGACAGACAGACAGCTTTAATCCTCTAGGAAACTCTGATTTTAACCTCCAGAGCAGTCTGCCGTGTGAGATCAGGGGCCAAAGCTGCAAAGGCGTTTGAGTGGTAGTTGAAACCTTCAGCGCATTTTATTCAGAGCAGGTGACTGGCTCTGAACGCTCAGATGTTTTAGCATTCTGCTTGCAATCCTCTCTTACAGCGCCCCGCTCACGGATTCCAAGTTAATATGAAGTTAGAGGCTGTAGACAGAAGAAATCCCATCTTGATAAGAGTGGCAACGATAGTTGACAAAGACGACCATCGCATTAAGGTATGACCTTGCATCAAAGTGCAGAGCCCTTGTGCTGAGGGAGTGCAGTGATGGGCAGTTCAGAGAGAATAAATACCCCTTTGGTGCGAGGAGCAGCAAACAGACACTTTGCTGATGATGGAGCCTACGGGCCTGCCCGCCTGGAAATGGTTCCTGCTGTTTTGTCCTGTTGGAATTGCCGGGTGTTGTTAGTTACTGTTTTAAAATCACATTTGACAGCATGGTTTTCCATCTCTTGGTGGTTTTCTGTGATCCAGGCGAGTGACGGCAGCGTTAATGTTCTGGGAAGCCACCTGACAATTTTCTTTTCCTAGCATACTTAAAAGGAAAACCCAAAGCAAGTTAAACCCTGGTGCATGTGGGAAGCAGCTTCATTCTCCAGTATGAATTTGTTACCTAAATGGATTTTAACTAAATCTTGGCCCATAGCTATATCACCAGAAAAATCTGTTATGTTTTCGCTTCCAAGAAATGAAGTATGAGGCAGCAAAAGTGGAGGCTGCGGGGATGGAGCCTCCTTGGCCACAGGTCTCCTTCCCCTCCCTCAGCCATTGGATTCTGAGTTTCATTGGTGTGATTGCAAACAAAAGTGGAGATCTGCCAATATATAGTAGCGTAATACTCAGTTCATACCTTTGTTTGAAACTTGACTGGACAAACAACCCAATGATCCTTAGGCTCTGGTAAACTCACCCAAATCTGAGCTATTACCCGTCCCTTCATCCAGCAGAAGGTTCTGGCTTGTTCAAGGCAAAACTCACCAAACTAGTTGGTTTTTACGGTGTTTTGGGATTCTCAGAAAACAAAACAATTAACTAAGCAATTGTGTTTGCATGGATTTAGCCTCTGAGTACAGAGTGTGCTGGAACTCTCCGGAGTCTGTAGGGTTTCTTGCAGACCCTGGGCTTTGACTGTCACCAAGGTCTGGTTGTTCTGTAAAACACAGATGGAGGGGTCAGGAAAACAAAGAGTTACTCTGACCACAAAGGATGACTGTGATTGTCACTCTCCCCCTCTACTCTGCCATCTGGATCGCAGGGACCAGTTCTGGGCTGCCCAGTTCCTGAAGGACAGGGAACTGCTGGAGAGGGGACAGCACAGGGCTACAAAGATGATGAGGGGCCTGGAACAACTCTTTTATGATTAAAGGCTGAGGGACTTGGGACTTTTTAGTCTGGAGAAGAGAAGGCTGAGGGGGGATCTGATCAACACCTAGAAATACTTCAAGGGTGGGTGTCAGGAGGATGGGGCCAGGCTTTTTCCAGTGGTGGCCAGTGACAGGACAAGAGGGAACGGGCACAAACTTGACCATAAGAAGTTCCATCTCAACATGAGGAGGAACTTCTTTGCTGTGAGGGTGTCAGAGCCCTGGCAGAGGCTGCCCAGAGAGGTGGTGGAGTCTCCATCTCTGGAGACATTCAGACCCCACCTGGACACGTTCCTGTGGGACCTGCTCTGGCACTGGATGATTCCCAGAGGTCCCTTCCAATCCACATCATTCTGTGATTGTGCTTGACTGAAAGATGGAGTGAATCAGCCCCAAGGTGAGCAAGGTGAAACAAAGGGGAAAGATAAAATAAGAGCTGAGTCATGTCCTTAGCTGTATGTCTCACGGAGACCTTGTGCTTCTTTTTAGATACATTTTGATGGCTGGGACCGTAATTATGATTTCTGGGTGGATGCAGACAGCCCTGACGTTCATCCAGTCGGCTGGTGCGCAAAAACTGGCCACGCTTTGCAAGTCCCTCTCGGTAAAGTAGATGACATCACGTTGTTACGTTGAACAATTTCCCTAAGAGCAGTCTGCTCTTCAGATGCAGGGAGCATTTTTACAAATCTCTTTAACTTTGGTGGGTTTTTTTCTTATTACCAGGTGCCGTTGATCGAGTGGGAACAGCGGGACAAGCGTGTCCTACTCCAGGCTGCCACGGCATCGGTCATGTCAGGGGACCACGATACGGAACACATTATACGTACGTATGTGAGATCTTCTGCTAAGGGTTCTGCCTGCCAGAGTCTGATTGCTGTCCATGATAATAATGATGATGCAGCAACAAGCACCTGCACTGCACTGGAATTATCTCGGGGTGTTTATTCCGGAGCTAGTTATAGCTGCGGCTGCAGCTCCCTCTTGTGTCTAAATAAGGTGTTTCATCATAAATTCTGTTTATACCACTATAATCATTACAACTGCAATGCAATCCAACATCAGTTAATTCACTTCAATTTCTATATTGTGGCATTACTGAAGGATTTTTTAGTTTTGCTCTCAAAATGATGCACCCAAGAACAGCACACAAGGAGACAGCTGAAGAGGGAGAGAGTGTGGGGAGATTTGTCACGTACAAGAGTGAGGAGGGCTAGCTCGTGGTTTGTGCCCTGGCTTTTCATTTCTAATGCACTCTTGGAAAAGGAAGGCTTTTCTCAATTAAACTGTTTTGAAGAAGAAGAAAACAATCTCAGATGGGAGGTCTGAAGATCTAGCAGTATATGTCATGGTAAAGGGCTTTGAGTTTTTCAGAGTGAAAGTTGATTGTTTCATGGAATTCTATTCAGACAAGCAGGTTACAGAGCAAGAGCTCTTTTTTTCCTCTAAGTTGACTCTTTAAAAACATGACTTTGGTTTCTGATTCTGCCATGTGGGTCCCCCTGCTTTCCCGTGCCTCAAACTGGGTAATAACATCTCCCCGAGTGTTTCTGGGTTTGCTGATGGTCTGCCTGAGGCTGGCAAGTCTCTATGACTTAAAAATGTGCATCACCAACTCTCTCTCTCTTTTTTTTTTTTTTTTATTCTTTAACCCAGGCTAGTTGGCTGCCCATATTCTGATGTGAACCTCAACAGAGAAAACTCGTTACAGGACCGCCTGAGCGGGGAGAGACCTTCCCCCAGCAACAGCCTGCAGAAAGCCAAGAGGCTGGAGGCTCCTGCCCAGTTTCTGCTGGGAACAGGTGACTCCTCTCAGGAGGACTCTCCGCAATCCAGGTGAGCTGAACCTTTTTCTTGGGCAGGTTCTGTGGGGCAAAACCGTTTTGCAAAGCTGAAAACCACAGGAACTGGCAGAGAAGCAGCAGAGCATTGAGTTCATCTGTCTGTAATACTGATCCATGCCCCAGACACTCTTAACACAGAGCAGTGCACTTTTATACCCTCATATGCTTTAATAGGCTTCTTGATTCCTTAATCCTGCTGCTCTGGTCACATTCCAACAAAGGAAATTGCATTCTGTCTCCATAAATTTTCCCTTGCTGTTTCAATTTAAAATATGTTCTTTTTTCCTTCGTTTCCTGTCCTAAAACTGTCAAGACGGTGTTATTTTGCACTATTAAAGCGTAAGTGCAATCCACCCCGGAGTCAGCCGCATTACTCTGCTGGGTGTAATGTCTCGGTGTCTATCACTTGGCAAACAAGCTGAGCTCCTTCAGATACTTTATTTTCTTACATGGAAATCTTGGAATCGAGTATCATTGAAGCAAACTGTGTATTAGCTCACGGACTGCAGGAAGGGGGGGTTCAAGACTTGTCGTGGGACAGACCTGAGCGTGAAGGCTTTGATTATCATCCTCTTTAGCCTGTACAAAACCGGTTTCACTAGAGCAAACTCCAGCAATAGCTTTTGGTCTTTGTTGTGTATGAAGGCTTACATACCTTTTAAAGTTTGTTTTGCTTTGATTTATATTTTCAAAACGTATTTGGCCAGAGAAAAGGGTACTTCTCTTCCCTCCCCAGCGTACATGGCCAAAGTTTTCCTCTTCCCATCCCAGAAATGTGCAGGGGTCTCCATTTGCTAATCTCAGCACCAGAATTGATTGCATTTCAATGGCACTGGAGGTTTGGAATTCTCCCAGAATAAATGGCCTTCTAAATTTGTAGTATGTGTCTATTCTTCTAAGTATTTAATTTCCTGATAGTGGGAGGTCTGAATTCAGTAGCAGATCTGATAATACCCGGCAGCTTGTTCTTCCTTGCACAACTGCGCAGCTCAGTTTGTGCATCCAGCTCAGTCGTGGAGACTCTGAAATGTTATCTGAAGGTATTGAGATTTAAAAAAAAAAAAATCTTATATCTCTTGATTTCACCATAACACATACTTCAGTGGGTTTTGTTTAACTGCTGGGATCAGAGCCTCAGTCCACAGGGGCTGATTTTTTTCACATAATCTCTCTCCATCCTTGCTGAAAAGTGGAAAAGGCCCTTTCTGCTTTGCCAGTGATGATGGCGGGGGAGAGGAAAGCTCCTACCACTAGGTGGTAGTTGCAGCTCTCCGTTGCGAGTAGCTTTGCTCTCCTGTGGGAAAAGGGATCAGAGGATGACAGTTCAGCTACTATCATTGATCTGTCTTTCCAGAAAATCTGTACAAGACAGTGAAAAGTCGTGTCAAAGCAGCGTTCATAGCCTGTCGGAACAGTCTGAAAACAATCAAGAGAGAGACTGGGTAGAAGAGGATTCCTCTGCAGACATCAAAGCCAAACCAAAAAAGTAAATAAGATTTTTGTGATGTATTTTCATGCATTAGCAGTTGTCTTTCTTGCTGCTGC
Organism: Nycticryphes semicollaris; assembly: GCA_013400055.1. NCBI lineage: Eukaryota > Metazoa > Chordata > Aves > Charadriiformes > Rostratulidae > Nycticryphes > Nycticryphes semicollaris. The sequence goes on from VXBJ01001083.1 coordinate 15,410, forward strand.
TGCTGCTGCTGTATCTGAAATACAGATGTAAATAGTAACAGCCAATTTGATCAGAGATTTGCAACACGGCGTTTTAGAAGGACATAGTCAATCTCCTCCCTTCCTCCCTGTGTTTTGGGGCCTCTCTTTCCTGCAGTAAACTCAAAAGTGAGTTGTAGCCATGAGTTCAATAGCACAGTCCTTAGCTTGGAGAGAGGTGAGGGACGGAGCAGTACTATTGCTTATTTTAAGAGGAAAAAGTTTGAGGTTCCTACAGATCCCATTAATCTCCATAGAGAAGGAATTATATCAATTTCTGTGCCTTTTGAAATGTTTTGCAATTGATGCTTTCAGGCTCGGGTGTTCACATGCCTATATAAAGTTCCAGCTGGTGAAGCAGGAAAGCAATGGGAAAGGTTGGTTAAATTTTATTTCTTTTTCTGTGTGTGTGTGTAGACATGCAATATTCCACAGTCACAAGGAACATTTAAAACTTCACAGCTTTTTTGTCTTCGATTCCACAGTCAAGAGAAAGCACCCGCTGGAGGGGATGGTAATGGCAGTCTTTCCTCCTTTAAAATGAGGAGGAAAAGTAAAATCCCTTAGAAATTAAAGGTTTAACACTTTGTAGAGTGAAGCTTCGTGTTTATTAACTGAGAAGACAAGCTCGCACCAACTCTTGGTGCAGGTGACACCAAGTTGGGAGGTGGAGTCGATCTGCCTGAGCATAGGGAAGCCCTTCAGAGGAATCTGGAGAGGCTGGATCACTGGGCTGAGGGCAATGGGATGAGGTTCAACAAGGCCAAGTGATGGGTCCTGCACTTTGGCCCCAAATAACCCCAAGCAACGCTATAGGCTTGGGGCAGAGCATCTAGAAGACTCTGAAGAGGAAAAGGACCTGGGAGTGTTGGTCAGTGCTCATCTGAAGACGAGCCAACAGTGTGTCCAGGTGGCCAAGAAGGCCAATGGCATCCTGGCCTGCATCAGGAGTAGCGTAGCCAGCAGGTNAGTGTTCAAGCAGCATCTGGACAAGGTGCTACAGGACATGATTTAGCAGCTGAGTGGGCAGTATTGGTGATAGGAGGACGGTTGAATTAGATGATCTTGTAGGAACTTTCCAACCTTGTGCCTTCGCTTCTGAAGTGACACAGGGTTTTGTTGCCCAAGCAGTCAGTGACCGTTGTGCCAGCGGAAGCGAGGGGGGAGACGTGGCTAACGCATGGCAGACAGTTTAATTTCCATCAATGTCTTTCTTTAGACCCCGCTAGGTGTTCAGATACATAGTCAGAACCATTTGGTGTGGTGACTCTTTTAAGGTTCTCCTAAGGATGATAAAGCAAAAAATTAAATGGAAAAAACAAAGCCTTTTTTTTTTCTTTTTTTTCTGGTATGTGAGAGGTTAACTTTGAAGAGGAGCTTTCTGATATCACTTTAGCAAACCATATGCTTAACTTTCAGATTTGCTATAAAAAGCCATTTCAGAGAACCAAGCTGACCAGGCTTTTAGGAGGATTTAACATGGTAATAAGTCTCCAATCAAAAATAGCTAAGCAGGCACAAACTGGGACAGGTGCCTAGCTTTTTTTTTTTTGCTTTTTTTT
>VXBJ01001083.1:17003-55753 GCA_013400055.1 Nycticryphes semicollaris
TTTTTTCCCTCCTCTTTATTTAACCCTCATTTTTACCTAGTGCTGACTTGTGCAGTGGGAGCTGGAGGACTCTGCCAGCTGTGAGCTGCAGTCGCAGCTGGCAGGGAAAGCTGCCTGTTCTCCCTCTGTATTCACCTCAAACAGGGTGATGGAAATCAGCAGAGGGAAATTCTGCCGTAATCCACTGTCCTGTAATTTCACGATTACCCAGAGCTTTCATCCCATCTACATTTAGTCTATTAGAAATGCTGGTTCTTTCTCAAAGGGAAGGTCGTTTGTTCAGGTCAAGTTTGGACACTTAACCCCCAGGATTTGGGCTTAGCCCGTGATGGCAGCAGTGCCCACCCCGCAGGGACGTGGAAGTACAGAAACCTTGGGCAGGACCTCCTGCAGCAGGGAGTGGGGGACAAGGCCAGCTGCTGCGCCTGCCACCGAGGCGGTGGGAAGGCAGGGGAGGAGTAGGTGACAGCCCCCTTGCCCTGTTGTCACCAGGAGCATCACCTGAGCTGAGCAGTTACTACTCAGGCTTGATTTTTTTAAAATCCTCCTTCTTTGGTCTCATTATTAGGAAGAGGGGCTTGTATTTAAGGCTGTCCTACATCCTTTAGGAGGTAAGGTGACAAGGATTGGGGACAGGGGAGTGACATTTCGCTAGATCAGGCTCTGCCTCCAGCGCTGCTTTCACTTTGGCTGGTGAGGAGCAGGCAACTCATGGAAATGTGCTTTTTCTTTACAATACTGTTTGCCTTCATGCTTTACACGGAGCGACTGGCACGCCCCACAGATCCTTACACACCATCCTACCACCCACCCTCTGTGCTAGTGCTGAGCCAACCCAGCAGAACGAGCCGCAGCCATACGGGCTTTGCCAAACCTTTCCCAAGGCAGGAATATTGGAATAACGAGGAATTTTGTACATTTTCCATGGGATGGCGCCATGTGTACCCTCCACACAGCCTGGCAGGGGTGGTAGGGGGGGAACCCAGGGGACAGCACACCCTTGTAAACCAGAGGAATGTTTCCCATCGTGTTTCCATCCTCTGCTTTGCTTCCCGTTGTGTAACCAGGCACGTCCCTGTAGGACCATGACTCTGCACTGCTCCAGTGATCTCATCAGGGAGGGGTGATCTCTTCCGTGTGGTGGTTGGGGTTGGTTTGGGTTTTTTTTCCCCTTCTTTTTTAAAGCTTCCGTCACTTGACACATGAGGAGGGAGTTGATGTCTGGAGGTAACGTGCAGCTCTCCTGGCCCAGGAGTCTCCTGGCGAGCCCAGGCCATCAGCTGGCACTCACAGTGCTCCTCGCAGGCTGGCTACAGCTGGGAGCTGGAGCCGTGCCATTAGTTTCCAGCCAAAGATGCTGTTACCAGAACTCCTCCACCTTGTCAATAAAAAGCTGCAAACATCTCTGTTAGCAGCATGACATCATTTTCCAGGGAAGGAGCTGACAATAAAGCCTCCAGCCTGGCAATCTTATCTTTTTTTTTTCCCCTTTCTCCTTCTCAGGAGGGTGGGAAGAACACCCTGAGAGCTCCGCATGCCCCGCAGTAGCTGTGCCTGGCCAGCTGCTTGCCCTGCCTTGCTTTTCCCCCCAGAGTGTCACCCTTCCTCCTGCTTTGTTGTGCTTACTCCTACTTGAAGCCTGGCTCTGACTTCTCTCTTTTACTTTTCCAGACCCTGATTTGGATCTCCAGCAGGCCCTCCACCAGTCCATCTTCATGCCTTCCCTGACCTCCAACCCGACCCACCGCCTCCACCTCTGCTGGGAGCAGCACTGCAGGCTCTTGCCGGAGGTCTCAGGCCTCACAGCCAAACACGTGGCCAAATGGACTGTGGAAGAGGTGAGTCCCCTGTTCCCTGTTCTGCTTTCCTGGGGTGCAGGAGTGACAGAGCCCTCCTCTTCTGCAGGTGCTAATTGGAAGACATCTTCATTTCCTTTCCTTTCCTAGGCAGTGCTCTCCTGTTTGCTTTGCATATGCCATAGCTGACTCAGCTGGAAGTTGTACCCAAGTACCTTTAAAAGAGAGGGGAAGGATCCCTATTAATCATCTGGTGGCCACGGCTTATTTCCCTGAATAGGATTCTTTCCCTTTCTTTGTTTGTTTATTTTACCCCTTGCTCTTTTAGTCCTCGGGCCCAAAACATGACTCTGGCAGCAGATTCCGTTCCTCTCTGATCTCCCTCCTCCTTCCCTGTGACTTTGCTGCTGATTCACTTTTACATTGCAGATAATTTCCCCACTCCTCCTGCGCCTCCCCGCCTGCTTCCCCTGCAACACAACTGCCCACAGCCTGACCTCATTTCTGTCAGAGGTAGCTGGGGATACGTCTCTGCAGTTCTAGCTCTTGAGATGTCTCCTATAATTAGGTGGTGTATGAAAAAGCCGGTGTCTTTTGTGTGCTGAGTAGTTGGTTTTTGCCTCAGTGCCTTGGGCATAAATAATATTTGTGTCTCCGCTTGGGAGGCTGGTGACAATTTGGATCCTGGCGCTTAATCGCAGGCCATTTAAATCAGGAGAAATGTGCTGTAATGTTGTGCTTGCAAGGATGTAGGTAATCTGCAGAGCAGGGACAAGGTGCCGTTCTCCATGATGCATAGAGGATCTTCAGAGACTTTCAGAAAGTGCATTTTCCCTAAGTGCCTCTTACATCAGATAAATCCAATCTTGTCTTTGCTCTTCAGGCTGGAGGAGACAGGTGGGATCACGGTATCACAGGAGACAGGAACCACAGCAATTGTGATGGGGATAGAGCAATTAGTGGGGCTGGTTTAAAACTTGGTCCTTTTATCTTGTTGTGGGCTGGGGTTTTTTATGAAGTGAAAATGTGTATGAATTAAATTCCTAGCAAGGAGGAAATAATCTCTTTGGAAGATTTGCCGTTCGTATCCTTCTTTTGAGAAAGCTTCCAATGATTTTTCCAAAAGGTCTTTTAGAAAAATCAGTAAAGGCAGAAGCAGTTAATCCTCTGACATGAAAATCAGAATCTCTTTCTTTTAGATAAAACACGTTCACGGAAGAAGAGAGTCAGGATACAAGCCAAATAAAATTTGTCCTTTGTGGCTGACCTTTAAAGCGACTGCTGAGTGAATTTAACTGGGATATTAGTTTGGTAACAGGTGAATGTAAGCAGGGACTGTGTGGTGTGGATGCAAGACACGCCTGGATACAGCAACTCAAACCCCAGAACACACTGAACTGTGCTCTGCGCTGCAGCCTGAAGCAGCTGGAGAAGTTTTGGCTGCCGGGAGGAGCATGAATGGCACATTAAAAAGATCGGTTGCGGCACCACAATGGACTGGCCAAAGTCATTACAGGTTTTGTCTTGGATTTCAGTAAAGTGGATCTGGTTTTGCAAATGATGCTCATCACAAGTTCCCGTAGGAATCAATTTGGCCTCTGCGTGAGCACTTGCAGGATCAGAGTGTGCAGCGAAATGTAGCCGCAGGTCTGGAAGATGAAAGCAGCAGGAATTTCTGTGTTTTAGCGAGTCCAAAGTCGATTTGATCTGTCGGGGTTTGGACTCCTAACTCTTCCTACAGGGCAAACATTTGCCTTTGGGTTGTGCTTTGAACTCCCCTGCACAAAGGAGGCCATTCTGCTGATCTGAAGCAAGATCAAGGGGGTGTGTGTGTAAAATTCTGCTTTGGTTTCGGACTGAAGAACTGGTTTTATTTTCTAAAACCCACATTAAGGAAAAAAATGTTGCTTTGATTCTCTTTGGTTGAGAACAGCTGAACTGGCAAAGCAGCAGCAGTATTTAGGGGCCCTCAAGCTAAGAAACTCTTGGTAACGCTGAAACAGTCAACAAGAGCAGTTGCTTTAATGCAACTTTGTTGTTTATTGAAAGCTTCCTGTTGTGTTTTCAGAGCACAGCTAGTGAAGGGTCTTGAACTGGAGAAGAACATGAATATGTGCTGAACTTGTATTGTTTGTTAGTTAATCCTGCATCGGATGCTAATACCTGGAGGGGAGACTGTCCTTGTGCTAATTGTTTGTGTGTTACTAAATCCCAGTTAAAGCCAGCTCCTCCCTGTGTTGTCTCACCAGACGCTGTCAGTTCTGCTGTAGGCTGATACCAAAGGGGTGCTGTGTGAGTCTTACCTTCCAACTCTACCAAAAAGGTACCAATACCGTGCTGATTTCAAGCTGTCACACACCTTGGGGTTGCATCAGCACCTTCAATACAGGTTGTCTGGAGTTTCTAAGGGGTTCTCAGAATGACATAAAGCTCTTTTTCAACCCCCTTCCCTTTACCCGTGTGCACTCGCAGCATAGGACGGTTCCAGCAGGTAGCTTTGTGAGCACTGAGGTTGTTCCCAGCAGGAAGGACTCCTCATTCAAGGAAAAGCCCTCATCTGCCAAACATCCCCTCTCCCACCCTCACCCTTCCCCTTGGTCTAGGGCTTCCCTGCCACAACGTGGGGCTGTGTTGAGTTCCTCCGGCCCAAGGTGTTACTGTGTTTTGGCCTCATGCCCCCAAGCCTCCCTTGTCCCTCAACTGCCACATCTTGGTTTGGGGACTCTCCTCCCCATCAGTGATGGGCCAGGTCACTGCAGTTCAGTGGAATCTCAGGTCTGGCTCACATCCCAGGGGACCTTCTCTCCTCTATTCTCCTCTTTCTTCCTCCTTCCCTGTCTTTTCTCCATGTCTGATAAACCCCAGGGCTCCTGTTAGTTTAAAAGGCCACTCTTGCAGCACAGAGTGCTTGAGGTGTCCGTACAAATAACATCTGGGACAGATCAAAGGCCTGTCACTCTGTGTCTGTGACAGTAGCCAGCAGCAATAGTGCAAGGAAGGAAGGCACAGGAGCAAGGCAAGCTCAGATCAGTCCCAGGAGATTTCTGCCAGCCTCTCGGTACCGAAGACACTGAAGAGCTCTTATCGACTTGCCCCCAGGGGTCCCACTGTCTCTTAAATTCTGGAAGGTGCCAGACCCTGCAGGGTTCAAAAGGAAAGTAGTATTTTGGGGTTTGTTTATAATAATTTTCACTTCTACAGAAGAAAATCTAGAGTCACTGCCCGATGTGGATGTGGTTCCCTTTAAAATGGAGCTGTCACTGCTCAGAGATGAGGGAGAAACAGAGAGGATGCTCTGCTTTCAGATTTGGTAACAGAAACCAAGGGAGTCAGAGCTGCTCATGAAAAATCAGCCTCTGCCAGGGCAGAGCAAAACCAGAGGGCACACTCAGCACTCCCTTCCTGCGTGGTCAGAGCTGGGGGAAGGGAATGAATATTAGTCAAGTGGTGGGATCAGCTGGAAATGCAGTGACAGGGTTTAGGAGAGAGTCTGACCCTCCTGAGTTAAAGAGAAGCTTGTGTTTGACAGTGACTCCCCCCTAACTGTTTGTGTTTATGGAAGACATGTCACATCTGGAATAACTCAAATGAATATGCCTCATGAAACAGAGCTGTTCCTGTGAGGGAGCATCCAATTAGCGTGAGATGTTTGATCTGATTATGCCTCAATATACAAATCTCCTGTGAAGCAGTGAAGCTACAGCTGGAGAAGACAATACACATTCAGTCACCCTCCGCTGCGTTCGGGGCTGCTCCTCGCGCTGCTTAGTCTTATATAATGTAATCCAAGGGCTGCTCGCACGTCTCCAGGGAGCTTATTCCAAATGTTAACAGATTTCCTGCTTAGAAAGGTTTGCCCTAATGGGAAATGTAAAATTAACTTTTACTCATTTAATCCTGTTGGCTCCATGGATCCCGTGCACTCACCACAGAGTAAATAAAGCCAAAACTCTCCTTCCCAGCTCTTCTGCCTTCTGTGTGTTGGTAAACACTCATTCAGTTGGTTTATCCTGTCTCTTAAAGGCATGTCATCACGGGAGACTGTCTAAATCCTTTTTCCTTTTATATTTTAATTGCCAGCAATACTGTAGAGAAAGGGAAGTTGTGGGTGGGTTTAAAACAGTATAGCCATATAGGGTTTTTTTATCTGTAAAAATAGTGTTGGTGTTTTATAAAAATCAGCAATGGAGGAGCTGGGCTTTTACAGAAAGATCAATGGTCAATAGGCACTATGGAAAGTGTTGCAGGAAACTGGACTATGCTGTGCAGGGGTATGGCAGAAACAACCCAGTAATGGTTTTCATAAATACCCTTCACTGATGGGAGAGTTCCAAGTAGTAAAGTTTTAAAAATCCTTGCATAGAGAACTCCCTTACGCAAACACAACCTTTTTGCTTGGTGGTGCCCCATCTTAACTCTTTGTATTTCTCTTTTCCCAAATGTAATTCCAGGTGGTGAGCTTTATCCAGCGTTTACCAGGTTGCAAAGAGCAAGCATCTGTGTTCAGGGAAGAGGTAAGTCAAGTCTGCCCAAGCCCTGGGCTGTGCCGCTAGAGGGTCCGATGGCAGCGAGGTGGCTTTGTACCCCGTTACACTGGAGTCAGAGAGCACAGACACGCTCAGGCTTGTCATTAAAGAGCCTGTGGCATTTAGGAGGCAGTTTTAGCGTCGAGCTGAATTCCGGCACAGCTAATTGCATTCTGCTGCTTTAAGTTTCCCCTGCAGTTCCAATCCCTGAGCTTATGCTTAACATCCTGTCTTGGACCGTTGTGCAGTGGGTTTGGCATCGCTATAAAGATGTCCCCTTGGAATGGCACAATGAGGATCTCATCTGCTCCCTCTAAGGAGCACATATGCCTGCTTCTCCTGGTGAGGCTGGCAGTGGTAGGGTTTCCCAGGAATCGCCAGCTTCCCCCAGGGGTGAGCTGAGAGCAGGAGGGGAACCTCACCTTCAACAAGCAGCAACTGGGAAATCAGAGCATCAGCTCAATATAGTGTGTCCTGTCCTCAAGCCTTTTCCTGCACCCAACATATCCTATCCTCACTGCTGGCTCCTGCACCCAGTTTGTCCTGTCCTCACTGCCATCTCCTGAACGTGGGGTGTGTCCTGTCCTCGCTGCCATCTGCTGCACCCAGCATATCCCATCCTTGTTGCCATCTCCTACACCCAGTGTGCCCATTCTCACTGCCATCTCCTGCACCCAGCATGTCCCATCCTCGCTGCCATCTCCTGAACGTGGTGTGTGTCCTGTCCTCGCTGCCATCTCCTGCACGCAGTATATCTCATCCTCACTGCCATCTCCTACCCCCAGTGTGTCCCATCCTCACTGTCATCTCCTGCCCCACTGTGTCCAATCCTCGCTGCCATCTCCTGCCCCCAGTGTGTCCTGTCTTCACTGCCACCTGCCAGGCTGGACTCCATTCCCTGTTCATGATGCGCTTGCCGTGCCTTCTGAGAAACCCGCAGCCAGCGCAGGATGGGGCTCTCTTCTCTCTTAGCACACGTCTTTGCACGGCTCAGGGACGCTTGGGCTCTGTTGGGTGCTTTAGCTCCCAGTTATGCCTCAGGTATGACTTGGATGTTTTTTAGGAGCCCCTGTTACATTTGCACAGACGTCCCTCCCCTTCTGTCATCCCGGCTCTGCTGCTCTGCCTGTAAGAGCTTGAGGGAAGAGTCTGCAGCGTCTCCGTTGTGCGCAGCACTGAGCGCACCCTCTGCTCTGGGGAAGAGCATTGCACATTGTAGAGGCTGTAAAGGGCAGGTTTTTAATAGATGACTGCTCCCCAGAGCTGGCTTCCTTTCAGGATGAATCAGGCTGTAGTGCATTTTAGGGGATTTATGTCTCTGTATTTTGTTTTCCCTTGTTTTAAAAAAAACCACGCAGGCACACAAAATATAAAGCAAAAGCAGTGGAGCCTTGCAGAAAGCACTGCTCACCAGGTAACAACATTATTTAATTGAACAGAGTGGGAATAATGGAATTTATTCGAATGAACCAATCTTTCAGTGTAGGTGAGTGTAAAAGGCACGTCCCGGTTCCTGGTGAGGAGGGTGTATGCAGAGGCAAGACGTAACTAGCGAATCTTCTAATGAATCCAACCATTCACAATGTGTTTTGTTTCTTCTGGCCATAATTTCAACGGGTCCTGAGCACAGCGACCGCTTTCTGGTTCAGAGAGCGCACAGCCACGGTCTATTTTAATACCTTCCTCTCCAAAGTATGATTCCCTCTACCAGATGAGGAGGGGGGGGAACTTGGTTTGGTTTTTTGTGCGCAAAGCAAATTGTCAGTTTGAAATTAAAACCTTTTCAGCAGCTTGGCTTTGGCCAGAATTCAGGTGTGAGGGAGGGGAGGGCTGAACTCCAGGCGCGTTGGCCATTAGCTCTAATCAGGCCTTTGAGTGCTCTCCCTTTAGGATAAATAAACCCCTTGCAGACTTCTCTTGGCCCAGGGGGGAGGGGGGAGAAGTTGCTGCTTAAGTTGGGAATGAAGAGAACAAATTGTGCACAGAATTTTAAAAAACATCCAAATAAGAAGAAACAAAGAAACAGATACTGAAGCTCAAGTGCTGATATTACGCTTGTTTCTAGGTCCAGTTCGGGGAAAATCTGTTTAAAATAAGCATCTTTATGGCAATGCAGTGAAAATGAAGCAGAGTAATAATATTGGATTCCAAAGCATTTTGAAACATAGGGCTGTTTTCCATCAGTTTTCCGCTACTCTTGACTCTGTATTATTTAATTTAAGCAGCAGTCCATTTGTTTCAAGCTATTTTTAACCTGTTCATCACAGTAATGTAGACTCTGGGCAGCTTGCAAATAAGATTTGGGGATGTTGTGAGGCCATCTGTGGACTGGAAGCACTGGTGTCATTTCCAGTGTGCATACTGGGAGGTTAAGTAACTTGCTGATGGTCTCTTTGTGTGGTTAGAGAAGGGGAATCCAAATCTCCTGGCTCCCAGCTCTTTGCTTTAATTACATGTTTGTCTGAGTTTATTCAGTGTGTCCTCTTCCACCGGCCCTTGACGTCCAAAAAAGTTCTAGTCAGGAAAAACTACAGAAATAGAAGAATTATTGTTGTGGATGAGTGGGGTGGCCAGTGCTGTCTGCTGCGCTGGGGAACATCAAGTGAGGGGATGAGACGCTGTCAGTCCTTGTAAATGGACTTTAATGGAATAACTTAGGGAGACACGTACTGTTTGTCTGTATCCATTAATCTTTGGCTTCTTCCCTGCAGCATTTGGGGTTTATATTAATTATATTTGTGTCGACCCTGTGGATGTTTTTGTAAAGCCGAGTAAATTTTTAACCTCCTCTTAAAATGATACGTTAGGATTTCACTCGCTGCTACCCGGAGCGTCTTGTATTTTCACAAGGTAGTGTGCTTTCTGCTTGCTTACTTTGAATCTAATGGAATATCTCCTTGCTGATGGATTAGGAGAGTGTGTAAATCCAGAGAGATGACATGTCTTCACCATGCTGTGTTCTCTATAAAACACCTTCTCTTTCACCATCTGCTAAACAAGCACGTTTAGTGTCATTGAAGGTGATTGCACAAGAGCCTTCTGTTTCTCCTTTAAACAGACTTTTCCATGGGCCTCGTATGTTCTCGTTGGGAGAGCAGCCAGATGTTCACATCTTAGGGATTTTTCTCATCTGTAAGATTTTTAGCAGAGCTGACAAAAACGGGGAGGGAGGGGGTAAAGGGTGATTGGCTTTAAATTTTACCCTGAACAGCTTAACAGGGGTTGTCGAGTCTGTGCAACGACAGTATGTAATGAATGCACTCGGAATGGTGGATTTCTCTTTCTAATCATCCTAGATCAGTGCAGTATATTGATGCTTGGATATCTGCCTCCTGAAGACTTGCATTCTGGATTTCCTGATCTAATTTCTGGCCACAGGTTGTAACTAGACCGTATGATTTTTGACAGTTGTTGGCTTTTTTGAGTAATTATAGTGAATATAAAGTCTAATGAACCAGCGTCCTCCTAACGGTCTCTCCATAAGCCTTGCCCACACTTGGGCTTCTCTGCCTCTAGAAAAAGGTTCTGCTGAATGAGGCCTGAGACCCTTGGAAAGGGCAGCATCTCTGAGAACCTCACCAGGGTGTGGGCACCAGAACTAGGGAGAATTGCAAGATTTCAGTCTTCAGAGCTGCATTTGTACTTTTCTTCCTCAGTTCAGAGTATGTTGTTTAATTGAACAACCAGAAGTGAGAATCCTGCCTGTCTCTTGGTGGTAACCTTTATCTCATCTTGTGTTTCCAACCTCTAGCAGATAGATGGTGAGGCCTTCCTGCTCCTGAACCAGAGTGACATAGTTAAAATACTCAGTATCAAGCTGGGGCCTGCCCTGAAGATCTACAACGCCATTCTCATGTTCAAGTCTGCAGAAGACAACTGAGAAGAGCCCTTTGGCAGAACCCACAGGGAATCGCCAGGGAACGGGTCTTCAACTGAGAGCATCACAACCCACCCGACAGGCAGATTAGGACTCAGATGTGTTTTAAGTAGAATTATTAAAAAATATTTTGAGGACAGAAAAAAAATCCTGCCACAGTCTGGAATATGGGGCAGCTTCCCTTCCAAGAAGAGAATATTATTATATTTTGCTATTGAATTTGGTTATGATATATCAATCTCTTTTTGAGATCTAGAAGAAACCTCCGGTTCTAAGGGGAATCCAGGGTAACATTGGTGGAGCTGCAATGGCAAGAAGAAAGCTCTGAGAGAAATGACTGCTGTGTCTGATGATAGTGCCTGAAAGAGAGACTGAGATATCACCAGCGTGTTTAATATATTCTGTATCTATAAAAACTGAGAAAAGAGAGTATAAAAAACAGGGAAAACATGCGCTTCAGAGCAACTCACCTGTGTCCTTCAGTGCTGGGACTCCAGAGCTGACCTTTTCAGGACTGATTTTTAAATTCCAGTTTCTCCTACTGATCCCAGTTATTCTAATACCCTGGGCTGTGTACCCCACAGCAGAAAGGCTGCTCAGGAACAGGGTTTCCAGCTGTGATGACCTGCATTGTTACTGGTAACCAGCAAAATGTTCTCATTTGTGTCACCAGATGGTGGGAAGCAAATAGTGGATAAGGTTTTGGGTAGGCAAAGAACTCTCTAAAGATAAATATTCTGGCTGTAATTCTCCCATCAGGGCTTTTGTGCAACTGCCGTCTGGACCCAGAAAATGGCACAATCCAGGAGCGCTGGGGAATTTGATGAGCTCATTTTTGTCCTCACCACTGTCAGCCAAACTCTAGGAATATGAGCTGGAAGCCCAGCAGTGGCCAGCATCTGCATCCCAATGCAGACAGATTTCCTGGAAACAATTTGCTTTTATTTTTGAACAATTGAAACTCGTGAACTCAAAGTGGTTTTAGCCTTTCCAGCCTCTGGGTGGACTTTGATCAGTCCTACCAAGGAGCTGGTGTGCTGTAGCACTGGGGCCCTGGCTCCTCTGCCTCTCTACTGGCACGGTGGGCAGAGGGCATGGGGGGGGTTTGATGGCAGGGGTGGGGGGAAAAATTGGAGTTTAAATAGGCAGAAAAACACACTGAAAATTACTTCTCAAAAGAGAGAGTGTCGGGGAGGAAGCAAAGCTTTGTCTGTGTCCCTGTGTGTGCAGTCTGGGCTCTGCTGGCAAGAGGAGAGCACGAGTATTGCTTCCTCTGCCCAAAGGCAGAGAGAGCACAGTTCTGTCAACATGTACCCACGACTGCGATGTCCTGGATGGGGGAGTTCCACAGCGTCACTCCCAGAGCTATCCTCTTAGAGTGGAAGCCCTGGGAGAAGTGGTTGAGACACACGGGAGCTCTGCTCGGTGTTTCTTTTCATGCCTGGCAGCGTTCTAGCTCCTGCCTCTTCCTCTAGCCACTCTCCCTGGTAGATATTTGGCTTTTTCTGGAGCTTAGCTTGAACCATCTCAGATAAGGAAGCCCTTTCACCCCATCATTCAAAGCCTGCAGGATGAATCCTGTGTGCCTGGCCCCCTCCGAGCACCCTGAGTGTGTGCAGACGGTGTTGCCAAAGGCAGACGGTGCCATCGGCCTCTGCCCGGGGCTGCATGAATGTCTCAGGGCGTTGCATGATGAGATGTGGTCCATCCGAAGCCACCTCAGACTCCCTCGTACACTTGTCTTCTTTGTCACCAGTGTTGTTGCCTTAGTCCCAGACCTGCAGCTTCTCCAAGAGCCATCGGGAACTTAGAACGCCACAAGGAACACGCTTGGTCTTCCCTGATCACTCCATGCCCTTTGTCCAACCTTCCAGCTGCTGAGAAGGTCCTTGTGACTTGCCTAAAGTAATAAGTTCCTTAAAGTTGTAAATAGAGCAGAAGCTACCCTGCTGAAGCCATTCAGCCCTGGATTAATATAAAGAGCAATCTGTCTCCATACTTTCTATTTTTGTATAAGATGTTAAGGAGTTTAAGCCGTCAACGGAGAAGACATAGGGGTGGTGGGATATTTAGCAGCTGAAACATGAAATAACAGCCAGGCAACTGCAGGAGAGTAATTTAATGCAGTGTTAAGGCCTAGGCAAGATACGAATTTAATTTATGAAAATACATTTTTAGTAGGATAACTAGGATATTCACCAAAGAGTCACATTCTTTCATCCCTCTGCGCATCCCACGTCAGTCTAAAGACTTGAATTGTAAGTGGCGTGTCCTGGACTCTGCCACAACCTGCCTTCCAGGCAAAGCAAAAGTGTTTCCTGACAACTGGGACAGAGGATCCAGAGCTGGACTGGTTTGTTCCTGCCTCCCTGCCCATTTGCTAGATAACCCCGAGCTCTTCTTCACCCCCTCTGTGCCCCCCCAGCCAGGTGGGGTGAGGGCAACTGGGCCTTGTGCTGGTTTCTAGAAACCTGCCAGGTTTTCTGGTTTTCCCCTCCTTCCTTTGGGAGACCGAGTTGGGGGACAGCAGGTTGCCTCCAGCAATAAAACAAAATATAATACTGTGTTATCTCTTCCAACTATGTATAGACAGAGGATGAAGGCAATCAGTGAAACAAGCAGGGAGATTCTAGTCATTGAAATTACTCAAACAGAAGAGAAACCTCTAGTCCTAGGGGCTTCCAAGCCAGCTGGATCAAAGAGGGAAATGTGTACGTGGAGTTTGCTCAGTGACAGCAAGAGCAGCGCTTTCAGCGAGGAGGAAGGAGGAACCCTTTTAGGGATAGAAGGAGGAGGAGGAATGTGCTTCTTGTGCCTTTTTCCCTAATCCGATAATTGTCTTTGCAGAGCAAGCAAAGAACGCGCTCACGTTTATTCCTGACTCCTTTTCCAAATATAGCTCGATTCTCATCAAATCAAACCGCTTCACAGTAACGCGAGGGCAAAAAGATTTCAAGTGTCTTCACTGGACACGGTTAAAATTCCCAAATAGTTACAAGAGAGAAAAAAAAAAAAACACCCTAAACCAGCTCATCTTTTAAGCCCCATCACTTAGGAATTCACTGGCTGCTGATGCCGTTCCTCCTGCATCAGGGACCCCCACTTTCCCGGGGTGGGGTGGCGGGGCTGGGCGAGTCGTTTCTGCTGCCAGACTCTGCCTTCTCAAGGCGAGGGGGTCTGCGGGTGCCTTTGCTTCTCTGATGCCTTGTCGTCTGATCAGAACCACGCGCTTTGAAGCAGAAAGCCAAAAGCTGGAGCTGGGTGGTGAAGGAAGCCCGAACTGGTTAATGCCACCTGGTTTTGGGGAGGCTTTTGTTGGCTGCGGAATGTCAGCAGGAACCAGCTGTTGGCCCAGCTGAACCCAGGAGTCGCTTAGAAACTTAAATCTATTACTTAGAAGCAGCCCCAGAGCTCTCCGAGCTTCCCCGTGGGCTGGGAAGTTTCAGTTCTTGATCAAAATGGATTTTATTTCAGGTAATCTTTTTATTCCTGTACCCCTGCTTTTTGACATCCAAAGTGATCACATTTTACTCTTCTTTTTTTCTTTTTTTTTTTTCCCCTCCCTGGTAGAGAGTCCTGTTAAATTTGTTTTCTGTGCCATCGCCAACCATCATCCTTGCAGCAAATTTCTGCTCTGGGTAATGAACGGCATTGGAGTTGGAGGGAAGCGTTGCCCCAGCCCTGACAGCGAAACTCTACAACCAAAGGGAAAGAAAAAAAAAAAAAAGGTGGGGGAGGGGGAACCCAACCCCACACCGAGCCCAAGGGATAAGGGAGTTCAGCTGTAGAAGATTTCCTGCCTGCTACTTTCATGCCCTGCTTTAGGGATTTATACCAGAGAAAGCTTTAAAGTTTTTGACATCCTCTTGCTCCGTCATGTGATGAACAGGCTTATTTTTTTTTTATCTTATTTTTATTTTTGTTTTAAATTCCTCCTACTTGAACTGCAAACACGTGCTGGGGAAGGGAGTGCGTGCGCCCAGGCTCGCTTTGGCCTCCGAAACCTTTGCTTCTTTGAAACCAAACAAATACCTGAGCTTTCCGACACTAAGCCCTGACGTTGCACTCCACAGATGCTTTCTTCTGGAAATGTGAATAAAATTAATATAACTTCAACCCCCGATTCGTTTTTCCCAGGTTTGGCTCTGAGCCCGGCACGTGCCGGCCAGGAACCTGGGCTGTTTGTCAGCCCTGGGATGGGATGGGATGGGATGGGATGGGATGGGATGGGATGGGATGGGGAAATCGTGAGGGTCCCCAGCTTTTTTCCCTTCCCCTAAACCCTGGCCATCAGAGTGCAGGCAGCGTTTTTGTCTTTCCTCTCTTCCGTCGGGAGAGCAAAGCTGCGTATTCCAGCTCTCCGTGGTTAGCTCACAGCTCGGCATCGTCCTCTCCTGCGACAGAGGACTTTAATCCCTCCTGGTTTCCCATTGCAGACCACCCCAGCTCTCTCCTCTTCCTAAAAGCCGCTTCCAGATCGCAGTGTTTAACTAAAACTAGCAGGGACTGCTTAACCGTGTGCAGCAGAGTTAAAACTCTGCATTTTGGGGTCTCTGTGTCTGATTTACTTCGGGCTTCTTTCACTGTGTCCCCCATAACAGTCATAATCAGCTCACCTGGGTGTGTGCTTCTGCTCTAATTGTAATCAGCTGACAAATTGCAAAGCACTGTGCAATGTGTCCTTAAATTGGTTGTTCTCACCCCCAAATTGGGTGGGGGAATTTCTCCTTCCCTCTGCCCCCAGTTGCCCCCAAGGCTGATGCCACAGCGTGTCCCCAAGCTGAGGGATGAGGGCACGGACCCCCTTTGGTGGCTGAGATCAGCAGAACTTTCGAAACTAAAAATACTGTTGATCTGGCACCTGGCCATAACTCCTAAACTGTCCCATCATCGGGGTACATAAACATTTGCTCTCATTGGGGTCGGGTTTGGGTTTTGTTGGGGTTTTTTTTTCCCCTTTCAAGGCTTTTTTTTTTTGTTTTGCTTCTATTTAAACCCTGACTTGTTTGCTTGTGTTGCAGTGTCCCGCTTCCCAGGCTGGAGACCCCGGGGTGGGGGGGGAAGGGGGGACACATTGCACTCTTGGTACCGTCCCGTTTCGCTTTCCCCTTGGGGGGGTTCTGCCGGGGTGTGTGCTCAGCTGTGTCGTTGCACTTCCCATATCCACATGGTTTTTTTATCCTCTGCGGAAGGGAAGGTTGCGTTTTTTTAACCAGGATTTTGATGGAGAGGTCTTAACGGAGCAGAGTGCATTAATCATCCCCATGGCTGATTATATTTGCAGATTATTCTGCTCAGGCAGACGTGGAAAGTTTTGTCCCAAGTCATATTTCTCCTTGGGCAGGTTAAAAAAAAAAAAAAAAACCAAAGCAAAACACTCTGTGGTTTTGGTTTTTTTCCCTGCTTAAATGCTCGAGTTGTTCTGTGCCCAGCCCTGACCGTCCTCCTTGGGACCTTTCCTTTTCCCCTCGTCCTGAGGCTCTTGCACGTGGGTTTGCACATCCACCTGAGGGCTTGGAGGGCTCTCTGTGATCCAAGGTGAAGATGTGAAGACACAGCATGATGGAAGGGGTGTGCCCCCCATCCCTCCTCTCCATCATCCCTCCTCTCCATCATCCCTCCTCTCCATCATCCCTTGGCCAAACATCTCTTGGGTGGAGCCCCATGGACCAGCTCAAGCCACAGGAGCCAAACTTCAACTTGGCCTGTCCCATGTGCTCATCAAACCCTTTTAACTACCCTGAGCTCTGGCAGCTGTGACTCAAGGGCACACACTCTGCTGAAGCCGAGGGGTCAAGCCCTTAAGCTGCACCTCCAGAAGAGATGACCTCCTCTTCCTCCTCCTTTTTCTTCTTCTTCTCCTCTTCCTCCTCCTCTCCAGGAGCTTTGCCCCACAGAGGACAGCGATCCCCAGCTCCATGTTGAGGTACATGCAGTGAACCTTTATTTGTTGCCTCTCTTTGCTGAAGTTGTGTGGTTTGGGAACTGACTTGAAGTTGTGTTAGGTTGGGAACTGACCTGTTGGAGAGCAGCGTAGGGGAAAGGGACCTGGGGGTNATCCACTTAACTAGGAGGAAAACCTTCTTCACGGTGAGGGTGAGGGAACACTGGAAGGGGCTGCCCAGAGAGGTTGTGGAGTCTCCTTCTCTGGAGACATTCCAAACCCACCTGGACACGTTCCTGTGTGACCTGATCTGGGTGTTCCTGCTCTGTCAGGGGGATTGGACTGGATGAGCTTTCAAGGTCCCTTCCAATCCCTGAGGTTCTGTGATTCTGTGTTTTCCCATGGGGGCTGATGTGGCCTGCAGTGTTCAGGAGGGTTTGTGTGATTTTCATCTCCTGCTCAGAGCTTCTTGCTCCCGCTTTGAGCAGTTCCTTTCTTCTTAACCTTGGTGTTGAAATTTGCCAAAGGGGCAAGTGTGGCTGATGCGGGCAGAGCCAGCGCTGGGGGAAAGGAGCATCCTGCCCTCCTGCACCATGAAACGAGGGACTGCCTGTCCTCCCCTCCTTGGCCTCCTCCTGTGGGGGATTCGTCAGAACAGCAGCGCCATGTCCCCGTCCTCTGCTGTTACAGCCAGGGATGCTGGAGACTCCCAGAGAGCTGGGGGTGCCAGGAGGTGTTGATTTTTGCTGCTTGGTTCTGGTTTTTAGAATCTGGTACTGGCTGGGCTGAGCTCCGTTCCCATTGTCTTGGAGTGAGATGGGGTGGCATGGGGGGGGCTGAGCTCAGGGTAGTGGGGACAGCAAGTCGGGGTTTTATGTGTTGTCATGGTGTTTTTTCAGCCTGGAGAAGAGAAGGCTTTGACCTTTGAGCCCCTTCCAGGCCCTAAAGGGGCTCTAGGAAAGCTGGGGAGAGATTCTGAATCAGGGACGGGAGCCATGGGACGAGGGGGAAGGGTTTGAGACAGAAAGAGAGGAGATGGAGATGAGATGTGGGGAAGAAGTTCTTTGGTGTGAGGGTGGTGAGAGCCTGGCCCAGGCTGCCCAGAGAAGCTGTGGCTGCCCCATCCCTGGAGGGGTTCAAGGCCAGGTTGGAGGGGGCTTGGAGCAACCTGGTGTGGTGGGAGGTGTCCCTGCCCAGGGCAGGGGATGGCACTGGGTGGGCTTTAAGGTCCCTTCCCACCCAGACCATTCTGTGGTTGGGGTGATGGGATCTTGTTGCTTTCAAATAACATTAATTTTGAGAGAAAAGCTTGTGCTGGAGTTGTGTCCTTCCTTTTAACAGAGGTTTGGGGAGATCCTGGGGGCTTGGTGGGGTTGCTCTGGTGGAGGAGGTGGCAGCATCTGTCTGTCCCTTAAGGTCCACCCCTGGGGTGGAGCAGCCTGGGGGCTGCTGTGAAGGTCACTCTGCTGAGCATCTCCTTTAAATGAAAAAGCAGTCAAGCCCATTTGCCTTTTTTAAGTGCTTTTTAACACTGATTTTTTTTTTTTCATTGTGCTTTTGCAGGAGGGTTGAGGTGTTAAATGAGCATTTTCTCAGGGCCCAGTTAACCTGCTATTACCAGTGCGCGTAGAAGGAGGTGTGTGCTGAGCACCAATGCCAGCTCTGCCTCCTTGTAGGTGCCCACGGGGGCATCCTGCACTTCCAGGGACCCCTGGCAGGTCCCTGCCTGCTCTCCTACACAACGGCCATTTAAAACTCCCCAGTGCAGCAGCAGGAGCTGTAAGGAAAAATAGCCCTCACTGCCCTGACATTCCAGCCCCAGCTAGGAGGAACAATGTGGGGATGGAGCAGGGATTGAAACTGGCCCCCTCCATCCTCAGGAGACGGAGAGGACGTTGGCTGGAGGGGTTCAAGGATGAACTGGGTGTGCTCTGCCTGGGGTGGGGGGGGACACACTTTAACTGTCTGCTGTGCCCCAGCCACCAGGAGAAGAGCCAATCCTTTCCCAACATAACACACTTGCTCTGCTATTTATTGGCCTTGTATATCGCTTCCTCTAATATTTTCTTACCTCCTTGCCACCGAGTACGGCCTCAGCTTATTAATTGCCCCGTGACACTTTCTCCTCTCTCCATTATTCACCATCCAGACACTTAATGTAAGCAAGATGATTATTTATTTTTTTTTCCCCTTTTGGAGACAGATACATTTGCTGCTGGAACGTGTCCAGCCGTTTCTCTGAAAAATGTACCGAAGACTTGTGCGAGCCGGGTGTTTGTGCCACGGCCCCGGGGGGTCCAGCGTCCCCCCGTCAAACCCCTTCCCTGCCAAATCCCGGTACCCGTGCCTTCCATCACACGGGTGTTGTGTTTGCACTAAGGCTTCTCCTCAGAAACAAGGTGATGGTCTCACCAGGGTCAACCTGGTATCCCCAAGCGTCATTGGTGGTGGGTCCTTTTGGGCCAGAAAGTGGCTTCTTGAAGAAATGCTGATTAAAAAAGCTTTTCTACCTGCAGAGAGTTGTCCAGGCTCCCCTTCAGCTCTCTGCTGGAATTGTTTCAAACTACTCAAGTGCTTAAAAAAAAAACCAAACCAAAAAACCCAAAACAAACCAAACCCAAAATGGTTATTCCAACCTCCCATGGTTTCTACGGTCGGGGTCGTGGCTGTGCTGGGAGCCAATGGCTCTGTGAGTTACAGTTGCCAAAACACCTCTGCTTCGTGCATCGGCTTAAAATTCCAATTAAACCTTTTCCTCTCCAGGCTGGGGTGCCCGGGGCCCGCGGCTCTGGGCTTCGTTATCCCTGGCAGCAGCGTGGTGCAGGGAAGCTGTGGTATGTCTCCGCGTTACGAAGTGGGACCACACAACTATTCAATGAGTCTCTCTAGATGGTTTTCACGCCGTCTTGAACTCATCTCTCTTACGGATGGGATTGAAAAAGGCCAGAGAAGAGGCTCGAATATAAATTTCCCTTTTCCCAAGCCCATCTCCGCTGCTGGTCGATGGCTGGGGAAGCTCTTGCTCTTTGATTTCCAGCAAAAAACTTTACAAGCGTCTTCATTTCAGAAGAAACAACAGTTGAAATGTTGATTTATTTTCTTTTTTTTTTCCTTTGTTCCCCATGAAATTGATTTATTTTTTTTCCTCCTTGCGCTGTGCCAGAGCACCGCGCACTGAAAGAATTAACCTAATTAGTCTTCAGAGCTTGGTAACACCTTTTCCATTTTTATTCCTGGGTTGTTTTTCCTCTCTTTGGTCCTGCCCATGGGATTTCCCTGCCTGCTCAGCTCCACTGAGAATCTCGGCTCCCTGCGAAGCATCTTCCCCCCTCAATCAATCCTTCATGCAATCAGTTAATTCTGCCGCTCTCCCACAATCAATTCAATTCCCATCCATGAACGCTGCACCCACATGCGTGAACCCATGGGGCTCCCTTTCTCTTTACCCCCATCCCTCCTTTCCCCACCTTCCCAGCAACATCCCCCCTCCCGAAGGTCCACCCTGACCCTGTGTCCCTCCCGGTTGGGCAGCAAAGCATAGGGGTCCCTTGGGCATCGCAGAGCGAAGGCAGCCCCATGGCTTCCCTACCAGCTTTCCCACCGGCTCCTCCAAATCCCATCACAAAACAGCATGAAGATGCTCTCAGGCAGCACCACAGCAGCTCCAGCATCACCACAACCTCCCCTGCTCCCACTGATCCAGGCTGCAGACCCTTCCCGCATCCAGAAAGCCCAGAATAAATAGGAATGAGCAGCACTGAGTTCATCCAGCCTCAGCGAGACCAAGCTATGGGCAGGAGCACTGTGTCTCTACCCACCACCACAGCAGGAACTGGGATGGGGTGACCCAAACCAAGTGGGAATCCCACAGTGCTCAGAGGAGAAAGACTCCTTTTGTGGGTGCAGGATGCTTTGGGGACCTTCGTGCTCCTGTCACACTCACCAGTTGGAGATCTGGGCTGGAAGGATGGGTGAGTTGGAGATCTTAGGCTGGGCTGGAAGGAAAAGTGAGCATCAGAGCTGTAGTTGGAGCGAGTGGGAGAGTGATGCCGGTGGCTGCAGCGCAGGCTCCGTTGCTCATCTCCTCTTAGTGAGTGGGTCTCCAGTGAAGGCAGCTCTGGGAATGCTTTCCCAAGGAATGGGGAGGCCCCTTTCCCCCGCTCCTCTCCACGAATCAGCCGGGAGAGTTTCTGTGTCTCCCCCGCTGCTTCCTCCGCTTCCCCAGGATTTTGCAAAACCCTGTGCTGAGCGACCCATCTGGAAGGAAACTGCCCTAAACTCCTTGTGAACCAGGCAGTAAAATAAAGGAATCATTTACATTTCAAATAAATAAAGCATTTTTGGCTTTGGATCAAAACATAGTTGCGTTCAACATTATCAGTTTCAGAGTGAGTCACTATTTTTTTTTATTTATTTTTTTTTTTAATACCCGAGCAGTTTCTCTTATAAAATGTACATGAGGACTTGATGTAAGCAGGGCTGAGAGCAGGCTCTGGTTTATATTCCTTTTTTTTTTTTAATATTACAAAGAGCTGCCTAAAGCTCTTCTCTCTTGCCCTAAAGCCAGTGCTTGTTTACATCTCTAATTTACAGTCAAATTACACGAGGCACCCAGAGTGCTGCAGCAGGCAGGGACGGGGCACGTTGCCACCCTGTTTCCAGCCGGGTGTTGCAAATAACGCTGCATCCACTACATACGGGAAAATCTTTATAAATTTAAATCTGGAGCTTCTGATGGTGGAGCCAAGAGGCCTCCTTCCAGGTGGGATAAAAATACAGGACTTTGCCCGTGGAATTGCAAAGAAACAAGCTGGACATGAGGAAAGAGGGTAACAAAATTAATCCTGTCCACTTAGAACCCCAAAGAGCTTGTGGTGATAACCAGGAGCATCATAACGTGCTAATACCCTCAAAGCAACATATTGTTCCCAACTGGAGACTCTTGGCAGAGCAGTAGAAGTCGTCAACCATGAGCCTGGCTCGTTTGAGGTGTTGTGCTTAATACCCAAGAGATCGGGGTGTCACACAGCCTTTTTGATAGAGCTTCTAGTAGGTGCTTTAAACACCAGAATGAAATTCTTCACTGTGAGGGTGGTGAGAGCCTGGCCCTGGTTGCCCCGAGAAGCTGTGGCTGCCCCATCCCTGGAGGGGTTCAAGGCCAAGTTGGAGGGGGCTTGGATCAACCTGGTGTGGTGGGAGGTGTCCCTGCCCAGGGCAGGGGGTAGAACTTGATGATCTTTGAGGTCCCTTCCAACTCCAAACATTCTATGATTCTATGCTTACTGCCCTCCTCCTCATAAATACAGAGCCATAAATATCTCCAGGAAAAATATCACGGATGGAGATGGTGAAGATGAAGAGGACTGGAGGTCTGGAGAGCCTCCTCTGCAAGCCACCATGCCTGGAGACCTTCATTGACTCCAATCCATGCTTACAGTGGGAGAAACCCACAGTGTTCACCTACACCACAATGGTGTTTTGGACACCAGGAAGGAGTTTTCTGTCACCCAGGTGACATGGATGTGATGTTTCTGCATGAGGTTTCTCCGTGGGAAGAGCTGGGAATACGCGTTTAAGCCCTTCTGGATGGTGGAAATCGGGTAATGGCATCTTCACAGGGGAATGTAATGTAGTGAAGTGAGTTCTCAGAGCACCGCTTGATCTTCCAGAGCCTTCAGCCAGAGCGGTAGCAACTGCATCCATTTAAGAAGACGTGTCTGGTTAAGATCATCTACTGCTTCCTCTGGAACAAGATTTAAAATAGGAGACCTCCCCTTCAAAGAGGAGCCTTTGTTTAGCAGTAAAATTGATTAATTACTGGAAGGGATAAAGAAAACAAAGTATTCTGTTGATCCTGCAGGGTGAGACCTGCTGTGGCAAAGATACTCTGCAAAGAAGGGGCGGTTTTACCTTCCCTTACATTCTTCACGCTCTTCTCTTGGGCAGAATTCAAGTATCTGTGGGACACAAGGGGCCGTTGTGTGTGTCCCTCTTGCCCCGTTTCAAGGGAGAGCATCATCCCGATGGGTGTTGACCCGTCTGCTGGTAGCAACAACATGGAGCATCAACCGCTGGGTTTGAGGGCGAGTGAGGACAAGAGCTCCAGCCCGTTTCTGCCGCACGTGAGTGCTGTCTGCTGTCATCCTTCTCCCCGGGCATGCCAAGGAGAGGGGGAAATAAGAGAGGACAGGATTTATGTGCTCCAGAGATACGCAGGGCAATGTCAGAAGTATGATTTCGCTTCAGCTGAGCATCTCCTCTGAGGCATCTCGGCTCCGGCGCTGGTCAAGGGAGAGGAAGCCAGTGGAAATGAGTTAATGCCCCTTCTTTGGGGATCGGATGTGTGTAAATGCTGACTTTCCCCCTTAATGCTTGGGAGGGCCCAGGGGATGGGGCTGACTTTCAGCTGGCTGGGGTCAGAGGGTGAATCCCTGCAGGCGAGGTGCACGGGATGCTTTCAGCAGGATTTATTCCACGTGGCATGACACTGCCGTGGCAGGATTTTTCTCTTCTCCCCTCTTCCCTTCTCTCCTCTTCCTTTCTCCCTGCTTGCACAGGCTCTGAGTGTGATTAACCCAGACAAGCTCCTCGCCACGTTCAACCAACGCCGCTTAATTTTAGGAAAGCGTTGACCAGGAAATCCACCACCCCCCCAACCCCTGCTGGAGGGGCTGGTGATGGGGTTTTGTGGCTCGGGTGGTCCCGGGGGGTGAGGTCTTGGATGGAGCTCAATCCTCGCGGGGCAGGAGGGTCAACGAATTCACGGCTGCTCAGGCAGCTCAGCATAAACCTGTAGATGGGGAAAAACCAATAAGTTGCGTGTGAGATCATGAAATAGTCCCAAAAGAATGAAAAATTCCCCAAACCCTACCCCGATATTCCTGTGGGAGCTCAAGTTCAGCAGGACTCATAAAATCACCACTTGAGTGCCTTGGCAGAGTGTTAATTATTTTCCTGCCTATTAGAGCCGCGTGTGTAATTGCTCCAGCGGCCATTAACAGGGTTAGCGAATTACACTCCCAAATGGCTCCTTTTTTTTCCCTGGTTTTCACCTAGAGACAGTCACTTGGAGACAGGATCCAAGTCTTCTACTCAAGGTGGTGTCAAAACCCCCTGCTCATCAGAAGATCCCTTTCCCCTGGATCACTGGGAGAGAACCCGTTTTGTAGCACTGGGATGCTGAAGGAGCTTGCACTCGGAAAAACTCCGGGGTTTGTGACCCTGTTTGTTTACTGCTTCTCCAGAAAATCACCCCAAAATTCGATATAATTTCGAGGAAGATTAACCAGCACATGGGTGAAAGCAGCATTCTGACAGCTGGGGTTCCCTCTCGGTTTGGGACCGTTTCTTCCCAGGAATTGCTTCTCTCTGGGCAAGAGCCAAGGCCGGGCTGTTCTTTGGTTGCTGCTTAATTAGTTCCTAAGTTCTTCTAGTGCAAGTGGATCCACATAAATTAACAATAATAATCTCTGTAAGCACCTTTGTAAGAAGCAGAGCTTTGTATTTGTAGGATTCCCTACCTTCCCATTGGACCTGCACGTCTCCTCTCCTCCCTCTTTCTTGCCTTTTGGGGTTTTTTTACCCTGTTTTTAGCTCCTCATCCTTGCTTTTCCCTATCCGTGTCGGGAACAGGATCTCCAGCCCAATACCCCGTGGCAAGAGGGATGGCAATAAATGGCTCGTGGGCGGCTCTGCCACCGGCTCTGTCACCGCCAGCTCCAGGACATGCCCCCATGAAAAGGAAAAATGCTGGCGTTTTTGGTTTTTTTCCGACTGCAGCCCCTCGAGATGCTCTAACAACTCAGCTTGACTCCTTGACAGGTTTCAGCTAATAATCGCACACAAATGTGCCTCTAAATGTAATCAGTGGTAAGTGTGGAGATATAATCCTGCTGGGGAAGAGAAGAGGTGCCATTTAGCAGCTCCAGAAAAGCCTGCAAAGAATCAGCTTTCTTCAGACTATCGGTCCTTGGGGAAGGATAACACATGCAATATTCAGTGGGACATGGAAAGCAACACGGACAGAGCCATAAATATCTCCAGGAAAAATATCACGGATGGAGATGGTGAAGATGAAGAGGATCGGAGGTTTGGAGAGACTCCTCTGCGAGCCACCGCGCCTGGAGACCTTCATTGACTCCAATCCATGCTCACAGTGGGAGAAACCCACGGTGTTCACTTATACCACGATGGTGTTTTGGGCACCGGGAAGGTTTCTGAGCCCCAAAACCTTTGTGAGGAGCAGGAGAGGCTCAGGGGAAGCGGGTGCATGGGACAGCCTGTGCACAAACCCCCGCTGATGGAGGAGCCTGGCTCAGTCCTCATCTCATTACGGCATTTTCCATAACACTAAAACACTGACATAATTAATACAGGATTTTCCATTCGCCAGTCCATAATTAAAACCTTGCTGGGGGGAAACGGTGTCAGGTTGCCTAAATGTAAGTCATCCCTTCCACTCCCTCCCCAAAATACCCCCAGTTGCTGGTTGTTCCCACTCACTGGGTCCCTTTGCTGGTGTCTCCTCCCTTGCTCGGTCCTTCGGGTGGCCATAAAACATCTTCATTGCCAAATTCAGGGCGTCTTAATCCTCTCCAGAGGGATTACAACCAGCATTTGTCACGTTTGTCATTGCCTTTGTGCTGATGGCCATCAGGCTGTGACCATCTCGGGACTCACGCTGGGTTGTTGGGCTGTGATGACCCACTGGGTTTATGGAGATATGTATACATAGATCTATAAATATAAGGACTTAGGGACTTGGGTGGGTTGTATGAAGCTTGAAAATGAAAATTCTACCCCTCTGCTCTGCGCTTGTGAGACCCCACCTGGAGCACAGCGTCCAGCTCTGGAGTCCTCAACATAGAAAGGATGTGGAGCTGTTGGAATGGGTCCAGAGGAGGGCCAGGAAGATGATGAGAGGGCTGGAGCACCTCTGCTGTGAGGACCATCTGAGAGAACTGGGGTTGTTCAGCCTGGAAAAGAGAAGGCTCCAGAGAGACCTTCCAGGATCTGAAGGGAGCTCCAGGAGAGCTGGGGAGGGACTCTTTGTCGGGGAGTGGAGTGACAGGACAAGGGGTAACGGCTTTAAATTGGAAGAGGGGAGATTTAGATTAGATACCAGAAAGAAGTTCTTTGCTATGAGGGTGGTGAGAACCTGGCCCAGGTTGCCC
This sequence comes from Nycticryphes semicollaris, assembly GCA_013400055.1. Classification (NCBI taxonomy): domain Eukaryota; kingdom Metazoa; phylum Chordata; class Aves; order Charadriiformes; family Rostratulidae; genus Nycticryphes; species Nycticryphes semicollaris. The sequence goes on from VXBJ01001083.1 coordinate 42,260, forward strand.
AGAGAAGCTGTGGCTGCCCCATCCCTGGAGGGGTCCAAGGCCAGATTGGAGGGGGCTTGGAGCAACCTGGTGTGGTGGGAGGTGTCCCTGCCCAGGGCAGGGGGGTTGAAACTTGATGATCTTTGAGGTCCCTTCCAACTCTAACCATTCTGTAATTCCTCAGCACAACACAGTAAGTGGTGTTATTTCCCCTCCCCAACTTCTCTTTGTGGATCCAGGCTCCTCACCTCTGCTCCCCGCCGTCCCCCCAAGCAGCCCAGTCCTTTCCAGCCAAGCTCTTGGAGAGGAGGGAGGGGAAACCCAGGAGGGGAAACCCACCCGGTGCCAAGAAACTTGGGCCCAGGGCTTTGAAGCTCACCGAGGTCCAGTCGCCAGAGGAGAGGGCTCAGTGGGAAGGGCCGGGCTGTTTTAATTGCAAACAGTGTTAGTGGCTTTGCCGGGAAAATGACTTCCCGCCCTGCCCGGCTGCACCATCACCACCTCCAAACCTCTTTTGGGCAAGCGGGAGCTCACAGCGGTGGCTCCCAGGGGCTGGAGAAGCAGTTTTGGGGTGTTTCTCCCCTAGAAGCAAAGCAGGGAAAGGCTGAGCCATCCTTCCTTTTGACGGTAGAGCTGGCACTGGGCTGCTTTTGGCAAAACCCCGGCAAAGGCTCTCCTGGGGGGGTGCAGGTTGGCTGTGGGCGCCTGCTCGTTAGCATGTGGGCTTGATTATGCGCAAGGAAGGGCAGGAGCTGGCCGGGGAGTTTGTGTGTGTGTGTGTGTATGTGTGTGTGTGTTTTCACGGTGCAGACTATTCCGGTTGCCATGAGCCAGTAATGGTTGCCATATGGAGCCCCGTGCTGGGGACATTTGGCCGGCTGGGAGCGGGCACAGCCTGATTCTCACGATGGGTTTAAGATGCAAAATGGGATTTGTGGGCACCTTCTCCCCTGTGCTCGGCAGCCTGGGACCCTGACCATTTCATGGACAGCCCGAAACCACTGCACACCACCATTCCTACAGTTGCACATGTAGCAGATGTGACATGAAACCATCCCGATGCCTCTTTTTCTTGCCCCATCTCCCAGTGCGCAGTGTGGGGCAAGGGACACCCAAGTATCTTCTGGTGTTGTGTTTAGCCTGCATGTTTTCAGACAATACTTGGCCTTGAAGGAGGCTGGGGGTCCTGCTGTATTCCAGATTTCTGCTATTTCTCCAGATGTGAGAGCCAGAGATAAATGGGCAGCTGCCAGGACAACTCGGCTGCCGGGAGGTTCGAGCTTCCTCTGCCTTCCCCTTGCAAACCCTCTCCACGCTCAGTGCTGGGACCTTGCATCCCAGTGGGATTTATGCCATCTCATCGCTGGGGGCTGAGGGATCCTGGAGAAGGGGATGGGAATTTTGTCCAGCGGAGGGTGGCAATCACCCCCAGGAGGGTGGCAATCGCGCTGCTCGCCGGGGCAGGGAAGGGGATGCCCTGCGCCCTCACGGACAAACTGCAGAGCTGGGAGGTTGGGCTGAGGCTGGAAAGGAGGATGCTATGGCCCCAACAACACGTGGAGGTTCTGGTTCCGTTCCTTTCCTGGTGATCTGTGTCAGGGCTGAGCCTGCGGGTGGAAATTTATAAGCCGCCCAGCAAGAAGTGTCTGGAGAGACACCAGCTCCTGATGTACTGGGACATGGAGGGGTTTGAGGTTGGCACAGGAGGAGAGTTAGAGCAGAGAGTTTGCTTTAAAGAAGATGAAGGAGAACACAGTTCATTCATCATATTCTCTTTTTTCTTTTTTTTCCCCTTCTTTCTTATTTTTAAGATGAAAATGCATTTGCTGCAAAAAAAATAATCATCTGGCTTTAATCTTAATTGCAGTCTTTAGCAGGGAAATAGTGTGGGGTAGCGAGCTTGCTGCTGGAGGGGGGGGTTGCCACTTCGGTGGCCTAAAACTGCCTATTTCTGGCTCATTTATCACCGCTGTACGGCCAGTGGTGGCTGTGAGAGAGGGGGGGTGAAGAGGGCTCCGGCAGTGAGGATGCAGTGGCCTGGTCTGGGGCCGTGGGCTCCTGAATGCTGCAGAGCATTAGCCCAAGGAGGGGGGTCCCACCTCCTCCTCTTCCCCCTTTCCCAACACCGTAGCCACCTCTCTGCTCCCTCACAGGGACAGACCTCACAGATTTGGGTCCAGAAGAGCGTACCACCAGTAAGTTTGCAGATGACACCAAGTTAAGCAGGAGTGTTGATCTGCAGGAGGACAGGGAAGCTCTGCAGAGGGACTTGGGCAGATTGGATCAATGTTAATGGGATAAGCTTCAACAAGGCCAAGTGCCCAGTCCTGCACTTGGGCCACACCAACCCCATGCATGGCTATGGGCTGGGGGATGTGTGGCTGGAGCTCCCTGTCAGAAAAGGCCCTGAGGGTTCTAGTTGACAAGTGTCTGAAAATGAGCCAGCAGTGTGCCCAGGTGGCCAAGAAAGCCAAGGGCATCCTGGCTTGTATTAGAAATGGTGTGACCAGCAGAAGTAGGGAAGTGATTGGGGACAAGTAGGGAGGTGACTGATGAGGCCACCCCTTGAGTCGTGTGTCCAGGTCTGGGCACCTCAACGCAAGAGAGATGTTGAGGTTTTGGAGCAAGTGCAGAGGAGGGCAACGGAGCTGGGGAAGGGCCTGGAGAACAAATCTCATGAAGAGCAACTGAAGGAGCTGGGACTGTTTAGTTGGAGGAAGAGGAGGCTGAGGGGAGACCTCATCGCTCTCTACAACTACTTGAAAGGACCTTGTAGAGGTTGGTGCTGGTCTCTTCTCACAGGGAATTAGTGATAGAAGGAGAGGGAATGGCTTCAAGCTGCACCAGGGTAGGTTTAGACTGGACATTAGGAAATAATTTTTCCCAGAAAGAGTGGTCAAACCCTGGAATGGGCTGCCCAGGGAGGGGGTTGAGTCCCAATCCCTGAATGTGTGTCAGAGTGGTTGAGATGTGGTGTTGGGGGATGTGGTGTAGGGGAGAACTTTGTAGAGTGGGGTTGATGGTTGGACTCGATGATCCCAAGGGTCTTTTCCAACCTGAATGATTCTATGATTCTGTGAAAGGGTCCTGCTTTATCCCCAAGCTCATTGCCTGTCCCCAGAGCCCTCCTGCTCTGGCAGTTTTATCTGGGTAAGCTCCAGCTGTTGGTTTCATTTGTCCGGGCTGCATGAAGCACCTGGCAGGGGTCACATTACTCCTCAAGAGCCCATGGTTCTTCCAAAATTCATCTTCTTCCTGGTGACACACAGCAGTTCCCACTGGCTGGCAGCGGTGAGGCTTTGCAGCATCCCAGATGGTGGTTCCCAGTCACCTACCCCAGTGGTCACTGCTGGGGGATGCTGGAAATCCTGCATCCTACTTATTCCTGGTAAATAGGGAAAAACATTATTCCGGCTTCACCAGTTGGGCTTTTTCCTGTGGATTCACATCAGCTGTGGATCAGCTTATTTTTGTCTAGCAAAAGGCATGTTGAAGACATTTACCTGTTGCTCACAGATATTTCAACTGAGGTCAAAGTGCAGTCCCTCGTTACTTCTCGGGAAGCCGGGAAATGCAATTAAAGGCATTCCCCTCCACTCTGCCAATAATAATTAAAAACGTGCATTTATTAGCCAGAGCAGCTCCATTTCTGATCAGCATCAGTAGGATCCAGGCGTGGATCAAGCAAGGTGGCATTAATGGTGAGGTCTCCTACGTGAGGACTTCTGTTGTGGAGTAAAAAGTGAGGAGTCCAGAGGATGTGCAGCAGCAGGGGGAGGGAATTGAAATTGGGATTTTTGTAACCCAGGATCCACATGGCATCAGCAAAGGGCAGCTGGGACCTGTGCTGGGTACCCCCTGGGAGCCACAGCCAAAACCAGACTGCTGCCAGCTTTCAGTGCTGGGAAATGGGGATCCCCAGCCCCCAGCTCAATGCCCCTCACCCCCTCTGGCTCTGTCCCCAGTTCATCCCACTGCCACTTCCATCCAGTTCATCCCGCTGCCACTTCCAGCATCTCTCCCAGCTGGGACCCCCCGCAGCACCAGCCTGTGGTAGGGGGGTGTCAGGGGCAGGGGGGGGAGCTCCCTCCAGCTTTCCCGCAAGGCAGGATAGGACATCAAAGGCACCAAACCCCTGACTTGTCCATGTCCTGCCTCAGCCCTTCTCTCCCTTCACCTCCCCTCCCCTCCCAGTTTGCATCATGGAAAATAATGTCCGTGGGCCTCCAGCCCAGGCCGCTGGCTCGGATCCACGGAGCCGCTTGGCTCCCTCCTGCCCGGGGCCGGCTGAGACGCCAACACAAAGTCCTCCTCTGTCCAGGGAGGGGGCATTTTTCCCCTCCTTCCCCTGAGGCTGCATCTCTTCCCCTCTCCAGGAATAATTATAACTGCTCGGGAAATGCCAAGGAAAACCGTTAAAAGAAACTGCTGCCTTTTCCTCCTTCCTTTCTTCTTATCCACCAGCCAGAACCAATTAAACCCGCATAAGCTCAGCTCTTCCCTGCTTCCCTTTTAATTTCAGACCCCCTGGTAAGAGGAGACATGATAAAATGTGAGATTAAATGCCTAATACCTAGGATTTGGGATTACCCAGGCCACGCTGGATGGCTGGAGGTAGAAGGATGTGTCTGGTTAAAGGGAGGTTTGAACTGGTGATACCTCCCCGCATCTTCTCTCCCGCTTGCAGCATTGAAACTCCCTCACAGATCCAGCCTGGAGGCATTCAGAAATGGAAGGATTCACTCCCAGGTGTTTAGGGATGGCCTTGGGAGGGGGTTTCTAGAGGGAGTTAGGTCCCAAATCCCACCCTGTGGCAGCAGAGTGGGGTCCATGGGGCCAAGTCTCCTGGGTTTGGCATCAAGCAGCCTCTATCATGAAGGTAACACGCATCAGCTTGACATCCCCTCCGCTTCTCGCTCCATGCGAGAGGGTTTCAGGCTTTGATGGCTGGAAAGATGCTGCTGATTTATTCATGGCCACTTCCCACCCATTAGCGCTAATAGCTCTCCTTGCTCCCCTCTGTCCATGGAGCCCGCTCCTGTCCCTGCCCAACCTTTGCTGGGAAGGTCAGGCACGGTGTGATGCTGGAGCTCAGCCAAATTCTTGGGAAAAACTGGGGTGCCAGGTTTCCATCCTCAGCATCCGATCTTTCCAGCAGGGAAGGAGAAGAGAAGGATGCCGGCAGACGTCCCCTCTCTCTTTCTTCTTCCTCTTGATCTTCTCACTCGAGAGAAGAAAATTGCAAAGATGAAATTGCAGAGAGCTGGTCTGCCCTTCTCTCAGACACGGCGCCATATGGCAAACAAGCTCCTCTCTGGCTGGCTTTGGGTGGAAACGTGCCCTTTGGGTGAACCCCAGCCCTGTGTAAACCCTGTGGTTGGTCGTTGATGAGGACATCACATCTCATCTCGCTGAGCAGCTGGGGGGGTGGGGGGTGGGGAGCAGGACTTTCCCAGAAGAGAGAAAAATCAAGTGTCAGAGATGAACCTCCACATTTGAGCAGGTCAGAGGGAAATGAGCTCCCCTAGAGCTGCTGTTAAACACCTGGGTGCCCCTACCCTGCCCTGCCTCTTCACTTCAAACCCATCTCTCTGCTCTGGCTCCACACCTCCACCCCACATCCATTTAATTTTACCACCATCACCTTCAAACGTAGCCAAGGTGCGGCTCCAGCCCCATTGCTGGACAGGTATCACTGGGAACCTGGACAGGAAGGATTTCAGGAGCGGGGGGAAGGGGGAGGTCGTGCTGGTGTTCTGCTGCCATAGGGCTGAAATCCCCTGCCCAGCCCCTCGGAGAACATCCCAGTGAGGTGCGTGGGAGCATTTCGCATCCTCCCAAGCCCTGGAAAGTGAGAGATGCTCCTTGGCACAGCAGCAGCTCTGTGCCTGCGAAGCCACATGGGTGGGGGGATCCGAATCTGTTGAGGAAAGGACTGCAGAGGATGAGCTTGTATCCAGGGGTGAAGGTGAATATCCCAAATCAAGAAAGCTTTTGTGTCTGAGCTTGGGCTCCTCTCCTTTTCTGGGGGATCTTGCCCATGTTCTCCCCCTTCCCTTCCCGAGGCCTCCAGGATGTCATTTCAAGCAGGGACGCGGATAAATACAATAAATCTTTGAGAGATGCTGAGACGCAGCTGATGGGTCGAGGAGCAGATGAACATGTTTGTGCTGAGACACTGCTCAGGCTCCTCCTGCTCCTGCCTCACCTGCCCTAACTAACTTTCATGTACAAGAAAAGGCTGTGGCCATTGCATACGGTCATTTTTTTTTATTCTTTTTATATATATATATATATTACTAATCTTTTAGAGACTTGATAGCAGAACCGGAGCCTTCTCTAGGGCTGCCTGGGGAGCTGCTGCTCAGACAGAGCAAGAGAAATCACTGAAGTGAGCAAATATCGAGGAGGGCACAGCTCTGCTTTGGGAATATTCACTGTATTGGGGAAATGCAGGGCTCAGTTATCTTAATTGCCAATAAAACCTATTTAATGTGCCAAGGTGCGCCCTCAGCTTGTGGACCAAGGCAGGTGAGGGGACAATTTCCTCTCGTGGCTGCCCAAATGCCTGAGCCCTGAGGTTTTCCTGGTGTGACAGGGTAGAGATGTTCAGATTCTGCACGAGCAAAATGAGTATGGAAGCATTTTGGGAAGGGGATGTTTGGCACAGGACAGACAACTCTGTGTCCCATTGTAGGGAACAAGAAGTGGGGACATTGACGGACCCTGTTGGTGTCACCTCTGCCAAGAGGGTCCCTCCGTTAGGCTGCCAGCAAGCTGCTAATGACAGGCAGGTGCTAACGAGGGTGTGATTTAGCAAGGGAGGGGGACAAATGAGGGACTGGAGGTGCAAAGGGGTGGGGGTTTCAGACCCCAGCCTGGGTCTGGGTGTGGGGAGGGAGCTTTCATACAGAGGAGGATGCGTTCCCAGTGTCTCCACGCCTTTGGATCCTCAGCGTCTGAAGGGCTTCTGGGGCTGCAGATGTCACCCCATTGATCCCGTCTGTGAGCTGCCAGTGGAGCACTTCTCCATCGAGTTCTTCCCTTTTGACCATGTTGGTGATGAGTCTGGCAATTCAATTAAAGAGCGGCTGAAAAGTTTGAGGCCAAACTAGATGACCTTTGAAGGTCCCTTCCGGCCCAGATGATTCTATGATTCTATGATTCTATGATTCTATGAAAAGGCATTTCCCTCTGTCTATGTTGTGAGACCCCATCTGAAATATTGTGTCCAGTTCTGGTCCCCTCAGTTCCAGAAGGACAGGGAACTGCTGGAGAGAGTCCAGGGCAGAGCTACAAATAAGATGAAGGGAGTGNACTGATCTGGGTGTTCCTCCTCCAGCAGGGGACTGGACTGGATAAGCTTTCGAGGTCCCTTCCAATCCCTGAGATTCTGTGATATGTTAAAATTCGGTCCTGTTGGTTTTGTTGGCTTCCCCTGGACAAGGCGTCGCAGAGATCCCTCTCCTCTTCCCAAACTGCTGCGGTTTCGTACCCACTTGCCCTCGGCGCAGCCCAACCTGCCCCTGCCCACTCCCACACAGCAAGGGGGGGCTGGGAATGCAAATCACCTTCCCCCCAAGAGCCGTGCAGAGCTGGAAGTGTTATGGCTCATTTTGAAAATGAAAAGGCAATCTCAGAATATTGCATTTCTGTGAAATACCCCATCCCAGCTTTAGCTGAAGCACTTCACTCCAGATTTTATTTTTCTTACTTCATTAGCAAGCAGTAATGCTTAGTAATTTAGAATATAACTGAAATGACAAACCAAAATATTTTGATGCGGCAACCTCTCCAAACTCTGGAAAAGAGCTAGAAGGACAAGACTTTTGGCGCATTTTGGGATGATCCTTCCTAGACAGTCCCCTCCTCCCATTAGGAGTCAGATCTCGATCCCTTACGTGACCAAGAAAATGGCCAGATGCAGCTACTCCAGGGGGGAAAAATCCCAGCTCCTGAACATCTCTGGCTGCTTAAAATTGGGGCACAGACCCCCAGCCTGATCCATCTGCTGAGGTGGTGGGTACGAACACGATGGGACCAAGCACCTTCCCTCCAGCCCTCTGCTCCGTTCATAACCCAGAGTATGCGTCCGGCTTCGGAGACACACTGAGGGAGATTAAAACCAGCCTCCGTGCACATTTCCTCCCGCAGCTCGTGCTAACGCTGCCTCCTTGGAGCTGGAAATGCGATGGACTTCTGGACAACACTGATCCTGGGTCTGCCACAGGCTCCCTGCTCCTCCTCCTCCTCCTCCTTCTCCTCCCCCCAAGCGGCCAGCTGAGCATCAGGAATGTAAATGCAGCAGGCAATGTTATCTTCCCAAATATTTGCTGTCAAGCGTGGAGATGTTTCTGCGGACTTTCAGTTGCATAAAACTTCGCAGAGCTGCCTCTTGGCCTGCAGTCGTCGGCTTGGATGTTCCCTCCAACTGGAAAACATTTCTTTTGGGGTTGTTTGTACGGAAGGAATAATTCTTTCCGCGGGGCTCGGTGACCCGTGAGCCCGGTGAGGCGAGGAGGAGTTACTTTATGTGGCAGCAGGGGGGAGATCCCCAAAATCAGACCCCACCGTGTCCCCTGCCACGGATATTGCTGGGTAGAGAATAAAACCTGGCGTGGTATGGTACATGCAGTAGAGGACGGGTTTGCAAAACAAGGATTAGAAATCCCTGAAGAGAGCAGAGGCATGTAACTTAAAGGTTTGGAAATCATTAAAACTCACTCATTTTGTAAATTGGGTTTAACTTCTATTCGTCTGGGACAATCTGCAGGTTTGCTTCCACAGGGAGACGGGTGGCATTTCCAGAACTCCAGTCCAGCTCTTCCAAGTTCTTATTGAAAAGCCAGAGATAATTACTTTTCCAGGGACATAAAGATAATGACTCCACTTTTACAGAACATGATTAATAACAAGTCTGTTTGTATTTACGGTCGCTTCACTTACCACTGAAACGGGGCCACCTCCAAAGCGGCCCATGAAGCTTTTTATCCCATGGCACTGGGAACCTGGTGCTGTGGTTATTTCCAGACGTGACACCAAAAAATCTCTCCAAAAGGGACTTTGGGAAGATGCTGGCTCATCCTTCTGCTCCTAATGCCTCACCCAAACCTCCTTCCCTGCCTGCCCTGGCGTCGGTGGAGGGAGGGAATGGCTTTTTCCCCTCTTCCTCTCTGCAGCAACCTTGGGAATATTGGGACAACTGTTGTAGCATCTCCCACTGGATGGAAGCTGGGTGGAAGCCCTCATGCCCTGCCAGCAGCCTTGGAGGGGATGGTGGTCTGACAACTCAGTGAGAGATTGATTCCAGCCACAAAATGCCCCTTCCCAGCGGGAGGAGTGTGGGACCATGGGCCAGGGGGCTTCAGCACAGAGCAACAGCCACCATGAGGTTTCTTCTCAACCTCCACAGCTGACTTGGTGGTGGAAATACATCACGTCTCTGCTCTATGCCTCAGTTTCCACATTACTAGAGAAGGGAGAGGGACATCTGCTTCATACCTTGTGCTTCTCCATGGCTTCAGCCCCAGAACTGCCCCATCCTGCCCCATCCCATCCCCACTGCTCCAGCTGCCCCCTTCTCCAGGGCAGCACCACCATCCCCGACCGAAAAGAGAAAAGCCCCTGCGAGTCCCTCAGCCAGCAGGGACCCTGCTAAGCAAGAAACCTCACTTCTCATCCCTGCCTGCTGCCCAAAATGCCTCTCCGGACCGTGACCCCGCATCAGCAGGCAGCATTCCCTTCCCCATCACCTCCACCACAGGTTGGCAGATGCCTCTGCCAGATCGGAGACATCACAGAGGCTCCTCTCTCCCCTCGCTGCTAATGGGGAAGGCTCCGCAGCCTTGGGGAGCCGGTGCCAAATCCCGCTCCAACAGCTGTATGTTCTCCAGCATGAGTCATCCCCACCCCAAGCTTTCAGCCTCTCCATAACAACATTCCTTCTCTCTGATCTCAGATCCTGGCTGCGATCGCTTGCTGTCTAGTTCTCCCTCCTCCAGCCACATGGTTCCTCCTGCCCAGGCTGTCCCCAGCCGAGGCAGCAGAGAGCAGAAGAGGCTTTGCCGGGATCACCAGAGCTTGCAACAGGGTGAATTCAGATCCCTTCCCTCCCCTAAAGTCAAGAGGAGGTGCCCAATTACCAGGAGATGAACTTTTTTTCTCTCTGAGGAGTGACAATGACATCGATTCTTGGGTTGTTTTTTCGGTTCTTCCCCATCCAAGTCATGTCTTGGAGTGACCGACTGCTGCCCACCCTCTCCCGGAGCGAAGTGCTCTGAGCCTTTGGTTCAGCCACAAGCTCTGCTCCAGAGCCCCCTCCCTGAGCCACCTCCTCTCCCTCCCTGCTGTCACTGTTGTCCCCAGTGGGCTCTTTTCTCCTCTTCACCTCTCGGCTCCTCCTGAGGTGATCCCATTGCACCCACAGCATCCACCTCCCACTCCCCAAGCTGGGTACCACAGGAAGGATCCTCCACCCTGAGCTCGTTGCCCTCTGCAGGAGTGTGTCCCCTCCAGGGTCCAGCTTTAACCTTGGAGAACCGCAGGCAGCTGCCATCCCGTACGCTGCCTCCAGCATCTTTCAAGCACGTTAATGGTAGACCCTCGGGGAGACCAACCCGCTCAGGGTGTCACTGGGTGACCTGCAGCTGGGAAACAGGCTCCTGCATAGGGATGGGCAGTGCCTGAGCATGAGGTCCCTCTGCCAGGTCCCCTCCTTGCCTGCGTGAAAGCTCCTAAACCGAGCTCTCGCCACTTCCCCCTCTGGCTTTTTGGCCGGCTCCGCCTGGCACAGGTACAGCCTCTGAATGGAAATCAAATTTTGCTGAAAAGCATTAATTTCTTCTGGATGGTGGAGTGCCCAGATGGTCTCCAGCGGGAGCAAAGGGAGACTTTTGAACATGTTGGCTTGGACAGCGTGAAAAGCCCAAGTTAAATATCCTCCCTCCCAGAGGCAGTAGTGTTTGTGTTAACTTGCCTGGGCAGCCCAGGAGCCGCCAGGCATCGCTCCAGTCCAGCACTGCAGCTGGAGCCTTGAACTCCCAACTAAAATCCTCGTCCTTCCCCAGCTCTCATTGCCCAAGAAGCTCCAAACTTTCCCAAACGTTGCTTTAACTGGGCCTGGCAGGGGGCTGGGGGCGGGGAGACGACCCCGTGCAGCGTCATAACCCAGAAGCTGGGATTTTCTTTCTCTCATCATCGATTCACTGGATGGGGCTCCCCCGATGGAGACAGACAGACAAGTGACGCGGCACCCTGCACCCCATTTCTGAGCTTTACCCCTAAAAATCCTTTCCAGGGTGGTCCTCCCTGCCATCGAGCTGGATGATGGGATTCTGCGTTTGCTTACGGGCCGTGGGAGGGTGGTGACAAAGTCAAGCAAAGAACTGCAGGGCTGTGTTTTGTGGCTCCCTGGGAAGAGCCAATGGTCTGGTTTAATGCTCTTCAATTCACTGCAGTTATGGGGCAGAGGGAGAATGATGTGGGGCTCTCTGTGTTTTTAATGAAAGGCTGATAAACAGCCTCTCTGCCTGCAAAACGTGAATGGTTCAGGGGTGTAATGAGGCCAAATCCCCTCAGCACCAGCCTCGTCGTGTTGTGTTGGGGCGTGAGTGTGTTGGGAAAAGCTGGAATCGGTTTAAATGTATTGTGGTGTGTCACTGGCACTTAGAGCCGTGGGACACTGTCTGCTTCTCTGTGGAGACAAGGATGTGGGGATGGGGATGCGAGGATGGGGATGTCAGGGTGGGGATGTGGGGATGGGGACCCGGGGAAGGGGATGTGAGGACAGGGATGTGGCATCGGGTTGTGGGGATGGGGATGAGGCGATGGGGATGTGGGGATGGAGATTCAGGGGTAGAGATGTGGGGATGAGGATGGGGATGCAGGGATGGGGATGTGGGGGTTGGCATGTGAGGACGGGGATGCAGCATAGGGATGTGGGGATGGGGATGCGAGGACAGGGATGTAGGGATAAGGACGCAGGAATGAGGATGTGGCTATGGGGTAGGGATGTGGGGATGAAGATTCAGGGATGGAGATGTGGGGATGGGGATGTAGGGATGGGGATGAGGATGCAGGGATGAGGATGTGGGGATGGGGATGTGGGACTGAGGACGCGGGAATGTGGTACCATGGTCCTTGGGGGCTGATGGAGAGGACTGTGTGTGTCTCTTTGGCAAGTTCAGAGGAGGAAAAGCAAAGCACTGAGCTCAAAGCCGGCTCCTTGCCGAAGCTCTCCTCCCTGTGCCTGCCCGGAGGAGAAAGTGCCTCCGGATCCTGCTTTAAACACTGCCTGCGGGGGGGNGGCGTGAGTGTGTTGGGAAAAGCTGGAATCGGTTTAAATGTATTATGGTGTGTCACTGGCACTTAGAGCCGTGGGACACTGTCTGCTTCTCTGTGGAGACAAGGATGTGGGGATGGGGATGCGAGGATGGGGATGTCAGGGTGGGGATGTGGGGATGGGGACCTGGGGATGGGAATGTAGGGATGAGGATGTGGGGATGGGGACCCGGGGAAGGGGATGTGAGGACAGGGATGTGGCATCGGGTTGTGGGGATGGGGATGAGGCGATGGGGATGTGGGGATGGAGATTCAGGGGTAGAGATGTGGGGATGAGGATGGGGATGCAGGGATGGGGATGTGGGGGTTGGCATGTGAGGACGGGGATGCAGCATAGGGATGTGGGGATGGGGATGCGAGGACAGGGATGTAGGGATAAGGACGCAGGAATGAGGATGTGGCTATGGGGTAGGGATGTGGGGATGAAGATTCAGGGATGGAGATGTGGGGATGGGGATGTAGGGATGGGGATGAGGATGCAGGGATGAGGATGTGGGGATGGGGATGTGGGACTGAGGACGCGGGAATGTGGTACCATGGTCCTTGGGGGCTGATGGAGAGGACTGTGTGTGTCTCTTTGGCAAGTTCAGAGGAGGAAAAGCAAAGCACGGAGCTCAAAGCCGGCTCCTTGCCGAAGCTCTCCTCCCTGGGCCTGCCCGGAGGAGAAAGTGCCTCCGGATCCTGCTTTAAACACTGCCTGCGGGGGGGGGCTGCATCAAACGCCTCGGCTGCCAAAGTTAACGTGGGGTAACGCTTTTATCCCAAGTGCTAAACTCTCCCGTGCTCTGGAAGGGGGACAGCACTGCACCCCCAGTCCCAGCAGCGTGGCCTGACTGGGAGAAATGGGATCTGCTGGTGCATCGTAGGCCACGGGGCCGGGGAGGGAGGGGGTCGGTCTGCGCAGTGGGAGTGGGAGAAGGGTGTCTCGGCTCTGAGCAGGCAGCGAGAGGGGTAAGGGGGTCCCATCCTGCACAGGGGGCTGGGGTCCCTGCTGGGAAAGAGGAGGGGCCGAGAGAGCGGCGGCGAACGGGAGGGCTCTCCCGGCGGCTGGAAAACCCTTATCCATCCCCGGTCGCAACTTTCCCACGGGCAGCAACCGACTGCCGGCCACGCCGCACCCCCGGGGGGACGACGAGGGGGTGTCCGGTCTCCGTCGTTGCCCCTCACCCCCTCCAA
>VXBJ01001083.1:61695-76999 GCA_013400055.1 Nycticryphes semicollaris
CGCTGCTGCTCCGACATCAAATTAATCCATTTGCGTGAGTGTCGGCGGCTGCGAGTTGCAGAATTGGATGGATGGAAACGCCAGGCTTTTATATTATTTAATTATTTCTTTTCCCCTAATTTCTTTATTTTTCTAAAAAAAAAAAAAAAAAAGCTTACATAACCTTGGGGATTCTATTAATAAAAATAATGGTTTTGAACTCTGGGAACAACCAGCCCCGACGATGAGCAATTAAATGCTCCAACTTCAGAAAGCAGGCGGCTCGCGGGGAGATAAGGGGAGAGATGCTTGGGGCTGGGGAGGGGGCCAAGGGGGTTCCTGGCCTNGAGGGGGCCTAGGGGGTTCCTGGCCTGGAGGCAGATTTCTGGCATCTGCCTGTCCCTTCTGCCCTGTGTCCCCATCCCTGTGCCTGAGGAAAGGGAGAGGAGGGGGGAAACGGGGTCATTTCAGACCCAGCCTGAGGGTGCAGGGTGGGTAGGCACCCCTTGGTCCTGCTGCACCTTCATCCCAGTTAAGCATCCTGGTTCCCACTGTATCCAGTCGGAAATCATGGGACCAGCATCTCGGTATGACCCACGGGAACATCATCCAGACCCAACACAGCACCCTGCCTGGGACCCCTGGGGGGTGCTCGAGGTCCCCACGGGTGCTGGATTTGGCTCTGGGGGGGAGCTCCAGGTGCAGGTAAAGGAGATGCTGGGTTTAAAAAAGCACAGCCAAGGCTCAGGACCAAAACCAGGAGGTGGCTGGTGTGTGCGTGTGTGTGTGTGTGCGTGTGTTCAGGTTCAGGGTGACTTTGGGGGCTGTGAAACCAGGGGAGGTCACAGTTTCCCCTCCCCTCCCCAGCATCCGGTATCAAAGAGCCTTTGCTCTGCTGGGGGGGGGGTTACTTTTTTTAATCCCTAAGTAGCCAGCAAGGTATTTAAAGGTTTTAGTGTCGATTTAAGAGAAGTTGAATCTAAGATGGTAATTAGAGAAAGCTGGGACATAACCTAAATGAAAGCATTTGGAGGCAAAAAAGCCCACAGTCTTTGGGATGTGTGCGAGTGCCCGGGTATTTCCCTTTAAAACCAAAATATTTAAACAGTCATTTTTCCATTCGGGGTGACCGTCACATCTGGTTTATTGTGCTTCCCCCCTTTTGCAGCGCAGGAGTCTTGCCTTCTTTCACAGCCCTCCCAGCCGTGGGCTGTGCCTTTGCCTGGTTTCGTTTGGGACTTTATTTTTTTCTATTTTTATTTTTTTTTCCCTTTAAATCTCCCTTATTCAAATGGTCACAGCTTGACAGCCTTGTGCCAGGAACATGCTGTCATCCTGAAACTCATATCTTTAATTCCTTCCTTCTGATGCTAATAACACCTTAAGATGATTAAGTCTTGGTGGGATGCGGCGGAGGGGACCTTAGTATCTGATTTTTCTGCCGTGGGTGATGCTGGTTGCTGGGACTTGAGGGGTAAAATCAGGGGGTCACCTTCCTCCTGCCACACCTGCCAGGGTGTCTCTCCTCACCTTTTTTTACTTTCTGGCTTTTAATTGTGGAATATTGGTGCCGCTGGGTTGCTGTGCCACCCCATGGCTCTTCTTTTTGCAAAGTAAGGAGCGGCGGTGTGGCGCGCCATGTCGTCTTGTCCATCCGTCGTGCCCCCTCCCTCCCCCCCCCCCAAAGCATCCCTTCACTAGGGGCCACCCCACAGCGCTCCCCGCTCCCACCGGTGGCACGTCCCCAGTGTTGCTTTGGGAACAACCCAGGCACCGTTCCCACACTGGCCCTGGCGGTGCCAGGAGATGCCAGCCAGGGCACGGACACACTGTCCTGCCCGGACACCAGCCCATCAGACTGACCGTCACCGGGCACGCCGCGGCGCCCAACACCAAGGACGCCCATCCCTGTCAACCTCAGGTTATTTATTTATATTTTTAAAGATGTTTTTGGGCTGGGACACGTGCAGAGCGTGTTTTGGCTTCCCCGTATCGTGGGGCACTGCTCCCTGCCCCCCCACCCCATGATGTTTCCCTGCTGGGCTGGTTTTGACAGCAATTTTGACGCCTTCTTGCTCATCTAGAAAATGAAGTACAGGATAAAAATGAAGCGCTGTGCTCTCTGGAACGCCCCGTGAAATCCCTGGATGTAGAGCTTTATCTCAGTGCATGCAAGGGCAGGATCCCCTGGATCCTGGGAGGTTGGCTTCCCCTGACCCCCCCACCCTCCTGAAGCAGAAGACAGTGGCCAATGGGGAAAAGTGCCTCTTTCAGAGCAAAAATCCCACCCGAGTGCTGGGTCGGTGAGTCCCATTGTCTGAGGAGCAGCTCAAGGGCAATGGGAGGTTGGTTTAGGTTTTTGGGTTGTGTTTGGGAAGCGAGTGGAGGGAACTGGGGAGCTGTAGCTCTTGTGGGACCCCCAGCAGCAGCAGGAGGTGCAGGAGGGTCATGTCCATCCTTGCTGCCCCGTGTGGACCCGGGGAGCTTGGGGATACTTTGCTGAAGCTTCGGCAGTGCGGTCAGAGGGAGCCCTTTGGTCCTTCCACTGCTTTAGAGCAGGGAGAGACCTCATGGGAAGTCAGCAGGTGAGGGAGGAGAGCAAAGATGCTGGTCCCTGAGGTGGTGCAGCCTGTGGGCTTGGTGTTCTGCATGCTCTTGGTGTCCCTGTGCCCTCCATGCTCCTGGCATCCTCCTACTCCCAGGGTCCCTGTGGTCCCTGTGCTTCTGGCATCCTTGTGTTCATGGCATCCCCATGCTCCTGGTGTTCCCATGCCTCTCATATTCTGGCATCCTCATGCTCCTCATGTTCCTGGTATCCCCATGCTCCCGGTGTCCCTGTGGTCCCCATGTTCCTGTCATCTTCATGTTCCCAGTGTTCCCACTATCCCTGTGCTCCCAGTGTCCCTGTGATCCCCATGTTTTCAGCATCCCCCTGGTCCCAGTGTCCACGTGCTCACTGTGTTCCCAGCATCTTCTTGCTCCCAGTGTCCCTCTGCTCCCTGTGCTCCTGACATCCCCATGCTCCTGCTATTCCCATTGCTTTCCATCTTCTGGCATCCCCCTGCTCCCAGCATCCTGAGCACTCAGGATCCTCTTCACCTTTTTCTCATCCCCACCCCACAGGAGGAGCTGCCGAGCCAGAGACGATGACTGCCAAGAGCGCCGAAACCAACGGCCCCATGCGGGAGGTGGAGGCGGGGGGCACCAAGCCACCAGCTCCCCGTGCCCCACCACGGCGCCGGGGACGCCGGCTGCGCCGCAAGTCACCACCAGAGGTCCCGGTGAAAGGGCAGCTCCGTATGCGCTCGCCGTCGGGAGCCTTTGTCATCGTGGGCATCTCAGTAGTCCTGGTGGGCATGACCATCGCCGTGGTGGGCTACTGGCCCCACCGGGGAGCTGGGAGCACCGGGGCCAGCGCAGGAAATGCCAGCATCGCCGGGGACATGAGGAGGGAGGTGGCCGCCGGGCGCCACGTGCCCCACAGCGAGAAGCTCAAGCTGATCGGCCCCGTCATCATGGGCATCGGGCTCTTCATCTTCATCTGCGCCAACACCATGCTGTATGAGAACAGGGACATGGAGACCCGCCGGCTGATGCAGAAGGGGCTCTACTCCATGGCGGGGGGTCTTCCTGAGGGGATCAGCCCTGAGGATGGCCACTGCCAGCGCGGGGATGGCCAGCCCATCCCCAAGGCCAACGCCGAGTGCGTGGAGGGCTGTTACCAGGTGGATCTCTCCTGCCAGCCTTGCCCCAGCCCCAGCAGCAAGTGGTCTGACTGCTATGGTCCCAACAGGCTCCAGACCACAGCTGAGCTCCTCCAGCAGTCGGCAGCATCCCCTGCCGCCTCCCTCCTCAGCCTCCGCTCCGGTGCCTCTGCAGAGGCCAACCTCAGCCTCTCCTGCCGCGCCGGAGCCGAGTCCCTCCTCTCCTCGGCCGTCGGAGCCTTGGCCTTGCCCATCATCAAGCTCAACAACCGCTTGCTGGACGCGGCGGCGCGGGGAGCTGTCGAAAGGTCAGAGGGGAGCCCCGCTGAGCACCCCCCTGAAGCCCCACGGCTCTCCCGGGGTAGCAGCATCACGCCCCATGGCCAGGACTATGGTGTTGGTGGCCACGTTGTCATCAACATGGATGGTGGCTGTCCCAGTGCGGAGCCGGTGGAGCTCAGCCTGGATGCACAGCTTCACACCCCAGGACACTCCAAGTCCCTGGACCTCGGCCAGCCAGGGGTGCTGCTGGTGGCCCCCATCAAGGACCGTAAGAACCGGAGCTGGCCCCGTCTGGACCACGTCAGCCTGGTGGGTTACGCCAAACTGGAAAGTACTGGCGAGTCCTCGGACCAGCTGCTGGAGCCCAGTGAGCCCCTGAGCCAGGGAGAGCCCCGACCCAGTTCCTGGGTGGTGGGGATGGAGCGGGGTGAGCAAGTCTGACATGGCCCTTGGGGACCATGACATCACAGTCTCTTATCCTGGCCACCAGCACCCACCTGCAACCCCAAAACCCCCCATCCTGGAGGGGTTTGGGGGCAGCATTTTTAAGCAGATGCCAAGAGGGGAGTCTCGATGTGCTGCTCCTGGGGGAGGACTCACCTGGGGTGGGTTGTCCTTTCCTGGCTGCCTCTCGACGGCTTCCCGGTGGATGCCCTTGGCCTTACAAGCTATTCTCCTGGTGGCTTTTTCCAGAGGAGCCTTCACTTTGGGATCCAACACAAAACTGCAGGATGGGGACATGGGGCGTGCAAAGCCTTGCTGTCCCCCACAGCACTTTATTTCAGCAGGGTGGGGGGATGTTTTGGGGAGATAGGAGGGGGTGTCCCCTTGCCCAGCCTCAACACACCAGGAAATTTGCTTGACCGGAGCACGTAAGCCCGACGGGGCTATTAAATATTATCTCGATGCCACGTGGTCCCACCTCGCCTCATCGTCTTGCCCAGGGGATGCTCTGGGTGGGGTGGGAGAGAGTAAGGATGCTCTGTAACCAGCTGCTGAATATTTGCAGGATAAGGTGATAAGCTCAAAGTTTTGGGTATTTTATTTTGGGGGTGGGGGGGGGGGGAGGGGAGGGAGGATTGCAGAGTAGGATGCAAAAGGTGCCCAGGGATGCTGCAGGCAGCTGTAGAGTCACTGGGATGCGGTGGTTCCCAGAGTCCATCTGCGGGTTGGGTTTTGTGTTGTTTTCTGTGGGTTGGGGTTTATTGGTGCAGTTTTCCAGTGGGGCAAAGGATGGGGGTAGTGAGGGGATGGTGATGGTGGGAGGATGTGGGTGGTGGGAGGGTTCCTATGGGGCAGAGAGGTATGGGATGAGGGTTGGTGCTGGTTTTGCCAGGTCCCGGTGGGTGCCCTTGCGTTGTTCGATGCCCTTCAGAGCTGCAGGGAATGTGGGCAGAGAGCTAGCCTTGACACTGGAATCATGGAATCAGGGAATTGTCAGAGTTGGAAGGGACCTCTAGAGACCATCCAGTCCCACTCCCCTGCTAAAGCAGGGTTGCCCGGAGCACATCACTCAGGGCTGCATCAAGGCAGGGCTTGAAGGTCTCCAGAGAAGGGGACTCCACACCCTCCCTGGGCAGCCTCTGCCAGGGCTCTGCCACCCTCACTGCAAAGAAGTTTTTCCTCGTTTTTTTTAAGGGGGAGGAAGAGGATAAGGAGATTTTATTTCCAAGGAAAACTCTCCCAAGAAGTTTGGGTACCAGCCTCCCTCTTTGCAGGGCAGCAGAGACGGGGGCCGATGGCTGCAGTTGGGAAGTCGGCAGCATCCCCATGGCTTGGCTGGGAGCGATACCAGCCCTGGGCTCGGCTGTTTACTGGGCTGTTTAATCTCAAAATTATTTAGGCACTGGTTCAATGCAATAAACAGCAGCAACAACAAAAAGTCACCGGCGGGGTCTGCCCCAGAGCAGCATCCCAGGGGATGTGCCAGGAGGTTGTTTTTAGCTGAAAATAACTTTTCTTTTGGACTTAACCAGCTGCAGCCAGAGCTCACACCAGGCCCTGGGCCAGGCTTCGGAAACCAGCAGCAAGGAACTGGAGCCCAGAATGCTGCAAGGAGCTGCGCCAGGAACTGTCTCAGGGCTGGGGGGTTTCGTTTTAATTTTCCCCCTTTGTTTTTCTGGCTGGGGTTCAGCCTGACCGTGGGAAGTGGCTGTAACTCAATGGGGAAAACGATGGGGGATTAGAGAGAAACCTGCCCGCACTGTGAGCCTGCTCCAGCATCCTCCTCCTGCCCCGGCATCTTCCTCCTACTCCTGCCCCGGCATCTTCCTCCTGCCCCGGCATCTTCCTCCTGCCTCAGCATCCTCCTGCCTCAGCATCCTCCTCCTGCTTGCCCCAGCATCTTCCTTCTGCCCCGGCATCTTCCTCCTGCCCCTGGCTCCCTCATCCTCTCCCTGGCATCCTCCTGCCCAACGCAGCAGCACCCTCTGGGGAAGCATCGCTGCACCACGTGAGGGTCATTTCAAAATGCAAAGCTGCTTGATTCATTAACCTGGTGGGGTGAGAAGACCTGTCTCTGGGGAGAGCATCATCCACCCATCCCTCACCTGCAGCTCTGCCGGCGGACATGGCTTCAAGAGTGTTTGTGGGATTTTACCAGCCTTGGCTTTGACAGATGGGTACCGTGGAGGCTCTCACCCCCGTGCTGTCCTCGCAGCATGCTGGGAATAAAACTGCAGGAATGGATCTGGGTTAAAAGGAAAATTTTAAAGCAAAAAAAATCCATTTTTTCTTATTGACCCCATTGACCCCGGTCAGCTGCAGAGCTGTGAAGTTAAACCATCCTGGAAACACTGGAGATGTCACACTGTGTGTCTCATGGAGGGTGATGCTGGGCAGTATCTCCTTACCCTGCCCAGAAACCAGCTCTATAAATATCCAGCTCTTATCACCCACTGGCCTATCCCCACCCCAGGAGGTACCCTTTTCCTACCAAGAGAAGAGGGGATTTCACCAAAATTATCAGCAAAGGACAATAATGGGGTAGTCCCCAACACTGACCATCCTGGCTGACAGGAGTGACCACAGGGTGTCCCTTGGGCAGCAGGGGATGGAGGCAGGGAGTCCTGCTAATTGCTATTACCCTTCCACCACCAAAGCACCTGTAGGCTGGCACATGGCTGTGGGACAGCTGTAGTTTAGGACAAAAAGGGACAAAATGTGGAAAATGGGTTGGGGGAAACCAGTGCCATAGGCTATGTGTGGGAGAGATGCCCTGGGAGAGTGCAGACCACACCAATGGCCATAAGAGGGGCTTCTCATGCCCAGGGCCACCCCAGCCAGCATCCGTGGGGCTCCAGGCTCACTGCTGAGACACCTCTGTCCCCAAGGGAGCTGGAGGGGGCGTTAATAACAGCCCTTTGACCCCCTCTTCAACAGGGCACCTGCATGGAGCTGGAGCTCCTGTGCACTTCAAATGAGGCAGAGTCAGAGCTGGCCCCAAAAACATCTCCCAAAGGGGCAAAAAGTGAGGACAGAGAGAGAAGGGCTGGAGCAGCCACAGCAACAAAACAAAACAAAAAAATGCAGCAGATCCTAATTGTGATGGATCCAGACCCAAACCTGGGAGCAAGAACAGCTACAGCCCCATTTGGTCAGTGTTGGCCATAGCTGGGGGATGAGCGCTCCCACCCCACACCTGATGCTGCTCAGCACACCAGGGCCACCAAGCATGGTTTGCAGCCCTTCCTCTTCCTCCTCCTTCTCCTTCCTCCTTCCTCCTCCTCTCTCCACAGCTGGGGAGGCTACAGCCATAAGTCTGCTTGGCCGGTAAGTCCTTCCTTAAGATTTAAAGCCTATGCAAAGGAAAGCACTCTGCTGGCGGCCACGCACTTGTAGCAGGGCCAGGGAATGCAAATGTTGGTGCATTATTTAGGGCGAGTGCTCTCTGCTATAAATCTCCTTCCCAAGGCACCGAGAAGATGAAGTGTCAGAGCTTTCTGTGCCCTGGGCTGAGGCTGGGGCCATCGGAAGGTGCAATGAGCCATAATGCGACGGGGAAATAAGTGTGATGCAAAGTGCCTCTCTGCGTCAAGAGCCAGCAGTGAGCCAAGGGCACCCATCTCATTGCTCCCCAGCCAAGGGAGCCAGGAGAGGGCTGGAGTTGGGGTGGGTTTGAGGGTAATTGCTTAATTATATATATATCTTTATTTTTTTTACTTTATTTTGTGGCTTTTGTGAGTTTGGGGGTGTCCTTCACAGGCTTGTGGGTACCCCAGGCTCTGTGTGTTCTGCTGCTGCAGAAAGGGGCTGAGCAACATGGGGCTGATCCCCCTGGGGGCTGGTTCTGGGTGGGACAGGGTGAGCAGAGCTCCAAAGCCAGTCTCTCCCATCAGCTGTTGTCACCATCCCTGGGATATGCTGGAGACCAAATCTCTGGGGCTTTGGCTTGGAGCCCATTAGGGACCACTGCCTGTGCTGGGGGCAAACTGGAGGAAGGAAAGAATATGAGGTTAATGTGGTCTGTCTGGTGTGCAAGGGGTTAACTGGGGCTTGGCACATTTAAAAGCTGGGAATCTGGGCTTTGGGAATCCATTTCTACCCCTGGAAAACTGTCTCCTCCAGAGAAGGTTGGTGGGATGTGTGTGCTGAGGGCAGCCGGGGGGAGCTTGTGCCTTGAAGAGTTGCTGCTCTGGAGGTAGAGCAGGGTGTGGGTTGGGAATGGCCCCAAGTCACTGCGTCCCTGGGGACTCTCCTGCGCTGAGCACAACCAGCTCCAGAGCCTGGACAAGCCTCGATGGGCAGGGGAGATGGGATGAGATGTAGCCCCACAGGCTGCTGGAGCTGGGGACAGAGGAGCCGTGATCTGCTCCGGGAAGTGTCCTGCAGGAGAAAGCTCCCATGGCACTGAATGCCACGGCCACCCAAGGTGTCCCCTGGGTACTGGGCCTGCACCCACCCACCGAATTGCCCTGGGTGGTGGGCATCTGGGTGTGGGTTTGCACCGTCGGCAGATCTGCCAGTTCCCTGGTACTTGCTGAGGGCAGTGGGACACATCCAGACGGCGCGTCCCGCTCCGTGGGGTGACGGAGGGGCTGGGTTCCAGGCAGGGAGTTGCTCCTTCCCCACTCTTGGGCTGTGGAGGCAGTTACAGTAGTGATGGAGAGTTGCCATGTCAGGTCTTTTGTGTTTGGGAAGCCCAGTGTGGAGCAACTGGGCTGAACTGGTGTGCACTGGGGTACAATCCTGCCCATTGATTCCATTTTCCAGCCTCCCAGGGGCTGGTGTGGTCCCGGGGTGCTCTGCAGAGCCATGTGGATGCTCTTCTCCCCAAAAGCAACTTGGGGGGCAGCTTCTGGGGGAACATCAAGCCCTTAGAACTGGGGGTTTGTGTGTGAAGAGCTGCTGGGGCTGGTGCCCACAAACCTGCAGGTGGCCCACAGTGATGCAAATCCCAGTGGCACAGGGATGAACCTTGGTGCCAGTGACATGGCTGCTGCTGGACGGGAGGTCACTACCTGCCTCCAGCTTCAACTTTCCCCCCGTGCCTCAGTTTCCCCAGTTACAGAGCTCAGGGCTGAGCCCAATGTGTCTTCCCTGACCCATTGCAAATGTCTCCCTTTTCCACCCTGTTTATCCCACACCCAAACCCACCCTGGACCCTCCCATGTGGAAGGGATGGGGACAGCCCTGCTGCTTGCCCAGCTCCTGCAGCAGTTCCCCTTGGGGCCCTGAGAGTGGCCCTGACCCCAGGGCACCATGATGACCCACTGGGAACAGGACCGGCTGCCCGAGCCCCCGAAACCAGAGGAACAACCTAAAAATAGCCCAAGCTGGAACAAACTGGTGTATGAATGGGAACTTTCTCCTCCCGGTGTCACGGCCGCTGCCCCAGGTCCAGGGTTGGGGTCTGGGATGGAGACCTAAGGAAGGACCAGGGATGGGGCGATGAAGGGAAACGGCTTTTGTGGCTCCTTCCCAAAGGATGGGACCTCCGAGATGGAGCCTTTGGTGTGGGATGTGGGGCCACCCAGGAGCTCCCCCCTTGGGAGCCTGCAGGCTGCTGCTGCCTTCTGTCGGTGTTGGGACAACGGGCTGGGGATGGGGTTTTTTAATTATTTATTTGCGTCTCTCTAGATTGCCATGGTGTTTGTTTACCTAATATTTTCCTTTCCTTGTAGCCAGGCAAAATGCCATGGGGCTCTGGGCTTGGCAGAGGCTGCAGGGTTGTGGGGGGTTTTTTTTGGGGGGGAAGGGGGAGCAGGAGAGAAACTGAGGCACCAGGAAGGGCTGGGGGGAAACATAGGCACGAGGCTAAAGGGAAGCAAGAGGGCTCAGACCCCCCTGCGGGTGGGTATAAAGGGACCCTGATTTTGGGACACCCAGCCTGGGAGGCTTGAAGAAGGGGGGGAGCTTTAAGGAAAAGCCTCTCCCATCGCGGTGATCTCCTGGTTGGTGTCCCCCCAGGGGCAGGTTGCAGAGCAGAGGGTGATGGCTGTGCGTTGGTGGTTGCTGTCCCTGCACTTGTCCCCTGAGGAAACAAGGCAGGGACAAATGTGCCCCGGGCATTTGAGATGGGGCTCAAATGTCCCCTGTGCTGTGGGTGTCCTTGAACTTGCGATGGCAATGGTCCTGCCCAGCACAGCATCGTGGCTCGGGCTGATGGTCCACGTGGGACCGGGTCCCTGGTGCCAGCAGTGTCCCCTCAGCATGTCTGGGACAGCACCAGGTAGGGGACAACCCCTTGGGGAGGGCAGGGGGGATGGTTGTCAGCTCAGCGTCCCCTCACCCTGGGGCCAAGGCTGATGGTGGGTGATGCTCCCCCATGGCACCCGGTGCCAAGCTGGGGGGACAAGCTGGGACCCTCCTCTGTGGGGCACCAGCTCTTTGGAGCCAGGCAGAGCCCGGTGCTGCTCCTGAGGTGACCTGAATTCATCCACAGAATGGTCCAGCTTGGAAGGGACCTTTCAGATCATCGAGTCCAACCATCCACCTAACACTGCCCAAGCTGCCACCAACCCGTGTCCCAGCAGTTCGGAGAGGGGGCAGGTGATGCCTTGGCCCCGACCGGCTGCTGAGGGCAGGAGGGGCTGACACCCCACAGTGCAGCTGAGAGGCATAATTAATCTATTTCTTGATGCTGAAGAAAGAAGACTCTGGTACGTGACTTCAAATAACAGGAGACACTGGAGGCCCACCAGTCTTTGTGTCTTCTGACTCCAATCTTGCAGCTCTGAAACCAGAGCACCGAGCAGAATTTTCACTGCTGTTTCATGAGAGCCAGGATTTATTTTTTTGTTTCTACATTTTAATGATGCAGTCTTGATTTTTTATATATATACATATATACATGAGTGCATGCATCTGTGGGTCTGGTGGGAGGTGTCCCTGCCCAGGGCAGCCAGGGGTGGAACCAGATGGTCTTTATGGTCCCTTCCAACCCAACCGATGGGTCCCAGAGTGGACTGGTCCCACAGTGGATCCTGTGGTGGACAGATCCCGTGATGGGTTCTGTGATTCTGGGCTGTTTTGTCCATTTGGGTCATGCCTGGCTGGGGCTCATCACACCGGGACCTCATCAAGCCCCGGGGTTATTTAAAGCTCGTTTTCTTGTGCTCCTAATTAGCTTGGACACGCTGAGGTGCCTGAGGCTGCCCCGGCCAAGTGAGACAGCTCATGCTGGCTCGGGGGAAATAACGCTGTGGTCAATGGCACCCCGATGCCAGGACTTGGAGCAATTTGAATTAATGCTGCTCTTTGCTAGTGACTATAGAGACCTGCACAAGCCGCAATGGGATGGTGTAACCCTTCCCTTTCTCTCTGCTGGGGAAACTGAGGCACAGGAGGGGGTGGCCCCAGGGCTGCCCCTGCCTGCAAGGATGCTCTTCTGCCAGGGATGCTCTTCCCATCCAGTTCCCGGTCCCTGCCTGCCCTAACTGGGCCAAGTGGATTTTGTTTTCTGCCAGGCTGATGGCCAAGATGCCCTGTCAGCTTTCTGCTGGGTATTTCTGTCCCTCCCAAAGATGCTGCAGCCAGAAAAAAATAATGAGATAGGGAAAAAAGAAAAAAGCAGCCTCCAGAGACGTGGGGGGGAGGTGTCTGTGAGAAAAAAAAAAGCTTCAAGGCCAGGGAGAGAGTTTTGTTTGAAAATTTATTGAAAAATGCAATACAAGAAGCAATACCGAACACTTACATCTGTCTAAACGCTACAGCAACTTCCCCTTTGCTTTACTATGAAAATCCAAAATAACAGCTCCCACCACTAGTAAATCTATAAAGTTTGATTTGCCAATTTTAAAAGTTCCTATTTTTATAAAGAAGAGTGTAAAGGGCTAGCCTAAACAATCCACAATTGCCTTAAAAATTCTTTTTTACAAAGCTCCTTCATATTCTCAACTAAATTTTTTTTTTTTTATTTTATTTTTCTTGATGAGTTTCATCTCTAAGGCTGGGTCACTACCACCTCTTAAGGTTATCGCACAATTAGGAAAATCAGCAAACCACAGTTTTCTTAAAAACCAGAAATCAGCCAGTCCTTTGCTACTGCGTCCGTGTTGGCCAGAGATTCCTCTTTGGCAACCGGAGCTGCCGTTCCAGTTTAATGGAGGGGAGAACACGAGCTCCTTGCCTTTCTATAAAAACATTCATTCATATATAAATAGCTTCCATATAATGTGTATTATACAATCAAGACAGTCTCTGGGTGAATTTGTGGAGTGGGAAGAGCTGGGAACATTCATATAAATAGACCTCACTTAGCTGGTTTGTCCCTAGAAATAACACCGCACGCCAAGAGCTGAGGATTTTAAAAACCCCGTCGGAGGTGGAAGGGGCAGCCCCAGCTGAGGATGGAAGAAGCTTCTTCTGCTCTCAACTTTTATCTTCTCCCCAGGCCATCGCAGCTTTGGTCCGGCGCCGGGGCTGGGAGAGGGTCAGCAGGGCTGGAAATCTCCCGCGGGGTGAGAGCAGGGCGATGGCAAAGGGCAGAGGAGGCAAAAACTTGTTTAAAAATACTCAAGGAGAAGGAAAAACTTAGAAGGGGTGGGGGTAGGGTTGGGGGGAGTGTGAGAATGAACCATCAGGAAAGAGCCACCCAAAATCCAGGAGAAATAAAAAAGGTTATTGTAGGCTACGGGACCTTAAGAAGGGATGAACCCAGCCAGGGTGAGCACACCCTTTTGGAAAAGAACCTGCAGGTTTCCCACCCTAGAAATCCCCTTTTAGGGGTGTTTTGTCCTGCTCATCGTGCTCAGGGCATGGGACACCCCATTTTAACACCCAGGGCCAAGCTCCAGCCTCGCACCACCTTCCCCTGAAACCTCCTGACGGCCGAGCGCCTTTAAGTGCTACAGACAAACGTACAAAGTTCTCACACTGGCTTTGTCTGGTAGAGCTCAGAAATCCTTTCCATAAGCATCCTGTTACTCCTCAGGCACCTGCCACAGGGCAAGGAGGAAGGGACCGAGTGCCTAAAAGCTAAATTCCCAGAGCAGGAACATCGCCAGAGGGACAAGGGGCGTTTAAGGCAAGGGTTACCCACCTAAGTTGAGGGCAGCGGGGACACAGACCTGTGAAAGGGTCCACGTTGCAGAATAACGGAAGGAAAGGGCTGTTTGGACATAAATACAAGGAGTTAATCTCTACACCTCAGCTGTGAAGCCCCGGACTCCCTGCATCCCTGGAGCAGGACACCCGGGTACCCCAGAGCATCCCAGGAGGGGCCCACTCACCCAGAGCAGCCACCGGTATGGGAAGGCTGGGGGCCCCACCACCAGCAAGGCTCAAAGGAAGCAAATATCCAGCATTTTCAGCATCGTCTCCAATCAATACTGACAGCCTAATTAAAATTGCACCTAAATCAGCAAAGCTACACTAGCCCCAGTGTAGTTCGAAGGCTGTTTGCAGCTAAACAGCACCTCGTTGCAGCCTGAGCTAAATCCAGTGACTTCTGAAACACATTATTTGAATTTAAAATAGCAGAGAGCTGCTTTTTTTTTTTTATTGCCATTTTCTTCCCGTCCTCGACCGAGGAGCAGCAGCAGAGCACTCCGTGCCCTCAGCTACCAATGTGCCACACGCTATATATACACACACACACATATTTAAGAAAAAAAAATGAAATAAAATAAAATCACGGCCTCAAAGTCTTCACGAGCTTCTCTGGACAGACTCTACAAAGCCTGATTTTGGTGGTGGGTTGTTTGTTTGTTTTTCTTTTCAGATTTAAATGCTGGAAGGAGAAACCAGGGCAGGATTAGAACATTTCCAGGAAGCTCAGAGAGCAGCAGCGTGAGCTCAGCCCCCCCTCAAACCCTGGAGGGAAGAGCATCCAGCTCCAGAAAAGCTATTTTCTGGTCATTTCCACCACGCTGGAGGTGGGCCCCGGTGGTCCTTAAGCTCAGGCTAAGGATGCTGGCACCAACTCTGGTATTTCATTCCAGCCAAACAAAGCACAGGCCCTTAAGCCAGTGAGGGAAAGGGGGGTGGGCAGCACTTTCCACGTGGTTGGGCTCAATCACGACCAGCAACACCCCGACAACTCCAAAGATATCTTGTTCAGCCTCTCCAAACGCAGCTTACAGCCCTAGGAAGGATTGTCTACGGGATTTTTAAATTAACTGCTAGATATATGCCCTGGTATTAGGAGTAAAGTTTAGTTTTAAATAGCACTGGGGAGGGGGGGGAACCCAACCCATTAAAAAAAAAACAAAAAAAACCCAAAAAATCCCAAAAAACCAACCCTAATTTAAAAATCATGAACACAAATGAAAAACTATGACACTGGAAGAGAAAAAAAGAAAAAAAATCAGTTACTGTGAATGCTGCAGAAGCCTACCTTAATAGCATTCAGAGTCCAAACACCTTAAACACACGCTTCTAAGGGCTTTTTTTTTTGGTTTTTTTTTTAAATGTAATGGCACCTAGGAAAACACAAACAGGTAGCACTCGGTGGAGACACGCGGGAGGAAGGCGAGATGCTAGCGCAGTCCTCTTAAAGCTCTAAAATTCACAGTATAAGATATTACTCGGAGCAACTTCCAGTAGTCCCTAACCCTAGTCAGCTGTCAGGCTGCGCGCGTTAAGGCTACACCACAAAACCCTGCCGGGTTCACACGTCGGAGGCCTGAAACCCAAGGGGAGCGAAGGCAGCAGCTCTTCTCCCCACACCCAGGGATGGCAGCCGGAGTCTCAAGCTCCCTAGAGCTAAAAATAATATCCATAATAATAATAATAATCAAGAGGCAATCGGAAATGCTGCACAAAAAAACAAAACCAACCCTAAAAAAAAAAAAACAACCCAAAAACAAACCCCAAAAAACCCTGAAGTCTGAGTTTTTCAATCGGACTCTCCCGGCAGAAGGACCCGTGGCTTTTTGTTTTCGCTCGGAATCTGCACG